>JAESHU010000084.1:93890-136035 GCA_017639245.1 Myiopsitta monachus | reverse complement strand
CTACAGGCACAGACTAGCCTAGACAAAATATCTCCTGGCATTGACGGGACCAGAATAAAGACCTCCAGGCACAGACTAGATGAGTCGAAAAACCTCCAGGCACAGACTAGACCAGAATAAAAACCTCAAGGCACAAACTAGAGAAGAATAAAAACCTCCAGGCACAGACTTGACTAGAGTAGACTAAAAACCTCCAGACACAGACTAGATGATACTAAAAACCTCCAGGCGCAGACTAGTCATGTCTAGAAACCTACAGGCACAGACTAGCCTAGACAAAATATCTCCTGGCACAGACTGGAAAAGAAAAGACCTCCAGGCACAGACTAGACCAAAACAAAAACCTCCAGGCACAGACTAGACCAGAATAAAACCTCCAGGCACAGACAAGACCAGAATAAAAACCTCCAGGCACAGACAAGACCAGAATAAAGACCTCTAGGCACAGACTAGAAAAGAATAAATCCTCCAGGCTCAGAGAAGACCAGAATAAAAACTTCCAGGCACAGACTAGACCAGAATAAAAACCTCTAGGTCCAGACTAGACTAGACTAGACTAAAAACCTCGAGGCACAGACTATACTAGACTAGACAAAATACCTCCAGGCACAGACTAGACCAGAATAAAAACCTCCAGGCACAGACTAGAAAAGAATAAAACCTCCATTCACAGACTAGACTAGACTACACTAAAAACCTCCAGGCACAGACTATACTAGACTAGACTAAATACCTCCAGGCACAGACTAGATGAGACTAATAACCTCCAGGCACTGACTAGATGAGACTAAAAACCTCCAGGCAGAGACTAGATGAGACGAAAAACCTACAGGCACAGACTAGCCTAGACAAAATATCTCCTGGCACAGACAGGACCAGAATAAAGACAGGCAGGCATAGACTATACCAGAATAAAAAAATGCAGGCACAGACAAAAACGTGTGTAAAACCTCCAGGAACAGACTAGACCAGAATAAAAACCTCCAGGCACAGACTTGACTTGACTAGACTAAAAACCTCCAGGCACAGATTAGATGAGACTAAAAAACCTCCAGGCACAAACTAGACATGTCTAAAAAACTCCAGGCTCAGACTAGCCTAGACAAAATATCTCCTGGCACAGACTGGACCAGAATAAAGACCTCCAGGCACAGACTAGACCAGAATAAAAACCTCCAGGCACAGACTAGACTAGACTTAAATTCTCCAGGCACAGACTTCAATACATTAAAAACATCCAGGAATAGACTAGACTTGACTAGAAACCTCCAGCCACAGAATAGTTTAGGATAAAAACCTCCACAAACACACTAGAATAGACTAAAAACCTCCAGGCACTGACGAGACTAGACTAAAAACCTCCAGGCACTGACTAGATGAGACTAAAAAACCTCCAGGCACAGACTAGATGAGACGAAAAAAACTGCAGGCACAGACTAGCCTAGACAAAATATCTCCTGGCACAGACTGGAAAAGAATAAAGACCTCCAGGCACAGACTAGACCAAAACAAAAACCTGCAGGCACAGACTAGACCAGAATAAAAACCTCCAGGCACAGACAAGACCAGAATAAAAACTTCCAGGCACAGACTAGAGAAGAATAAAGACCTCCAGGCACAGACTGGAAAAGAATAAATCCTCCAGGCTCAGACAAGACCAGAATAAAAACCTCCAGGCACAGACTAGACCAGAATAAAAACCTCTAGGTGCAGACTAGACTAGACTAGACTAAAATCCTCGAGGCACAGACTATACTAGACTAGACAAAATACCTCCAGGCACAGACTAGACCAGAATAAAAACCTCCAGGCACAGACTAGAAAAGAATAAAAACCTCCATTCACAGACTAGACTAGACTACACTAAAAACCTCCAGGCACAGACTATACTAGACTAGACTAAATACCTCCAGGCACAGACTAGACATGTCTAAAAACCTACAGGCACAGACTAGCCTAGACAAAATATCTCCTGGCATTGACGGGACCAGAATAAAGACCTCCAGGCACAGACTAGATGAGTCGAAAAACCTCCAGGCACAGACTAGACCAGAATAAAAACCTCAAGGCACAAACTAGAGAAGAATAAAAACCTCCAGGCACAGACTTGACTAGAGTAGACTAAAAACCTCCAGACACAGACTAGATGATACTAAAAACCTCCAGGCGCAGACTAGTCATGTCTAGAAACCTACAGGCACAGACTAGCCTAGACAAAATATCTCCTGGCACAGACTGGAAAAGAAAAGACCTCCAGGCACAGACTAGACCAAAACAAAAACCTCCAGGCACAGACTAGACCAGAATAAAAACCTCCAGGCACAGACAAGACCAGAATAAAAACCTCCAGGCACAGACAAGACCAGAATAAAGACCTCTAGGCACAGAGTAGAAAAGAATAAATCCTCCAGGCTCAGAGAAGACCAGAATAAAAACTTCCAGGCACAGACTAGACCAGAATAAAAACCTCTAGGTCCAGACTAGACTAGACTAGACTAAAAACCTCGAGGCACAGACTATACTAGACTAGACAAAATACCTCCAGGCACAGACTAGACCAGAATAAAAACCTCCAGGCACAGACTAGAAAAGAATAAAAACCTCCATTCACAGACTAGACTAGACTACACTAAAAACCTCCAGGCACAGACTATACTAGACTAGACTAAATACCTCTAGGCACAGACTAGATGAGACTAATAACCTCCAGGCACTGACTAGATGAGACTAAAAACCTCCAGGCAGAGACTAGATGAGACGAAAAACCTACAGGCACAGACTAGCCTAGACAAAATATCTCCTGGCACAGACAGGACCAGAATAAAGACAGGCAGGCATAGACTATACCAGAATAAAAAACTGCAGGCACAGACAAAACGTGTGTAAAACCTCCAGGAACAGACTAGACCAGAATAAAAACCTCCAGGCACAGACTTGACTTGACTAGACTAAAAACCTCCAGGCACAGATTAGATGAGACGAAAAAACCTCCAGGCACAAACTAGACATGTCTAAAAAACTCCAGGCTCAGACTAGCCTAGACAAAATATCTCCTGGCACAGACTGGACCAGAATAAAGACCTCCAGGCACAGACTAGACCAGAATAAAAACCTCCAGGCACAGACTAGACTAGACTTAAATTCTCCAGGCACAGACTTGAATACATTAAAAACATCCAGGAATAGACTAGACTTGACTAGAAACCTCCAGCCACAGAATAGTTTAGGATAAAAACCTCCACAAACACACTAGAATAGACTAAAAACCTCCAGGCACAGACTAGACGTGACTAAAAACCTCCAGGCACTGACTAGATGAGACTAAAAACCTCCAGGCACAGACTAGATGAGACGAAAAACCTACAGGCACAGACAAGCCTAGACAAAATATCTCCTGGCACAGACAGGACCAGAATAAAGTCCTCCAGGCACAGACTTGACCAGAATAAAAACCTGCAGGCACAGACTTGACTTGACGAGACTAAAAACCTCCAGGCACAGACTAGATGAGACTAAATAAAACCAGTCACAGACTAGACCAGAATAAAACCCTCCAGGCACAGACTAGACGAGACGAAAAACCTCCAGGCACAGACTAGACATGTCTAAAAAAATACAGGCACATACTAGCCTAGAAAAAATATCTCCTGGCATTGACGGGACCAGAATAAAGACCTCCAGGCACAGACTAGACCAGAATAAAAACCTCCAGGCACAGACTAGACCAAAATAAAAACCTCCAGGCACAGACTAGACCAGAATAAAAACCTCCAGGCACAGACAAGACCAGAATAAAAACTTCCAGGCACAGACTAGAGAAGAATAAAGACCTCCAGGCACAGACTGGAAAAGAATAAATCCTCCAGGCTCAGACAAGACCAGAATAAAAACCTCCAGGCACAGACTAGACCAGAATAAAAACCTCTAGGTGCAGACTAGACTAGACTAGACTAAAATCCTCGAGGCACAGACTATACTAGACTAGACTAAATACCTCCAGGCACAGACTAGACGAGACTAATAACCTACAGGCACTGACTAGAGGAGACTAAAAACCTCCAGGCACAAACTAGACGAGACTAAAAACCTACAGGCACAGACTAACCTAGACAAAATATCTCCTGGCTCAGACAGGACCAGAATAAAGACAATCAGGCACAGACTAGACCAGAATAAAAAACTGCAGGCACAGACAAGACGTGTGTAAAACCTCCAGGAACAGACTAGACCAGAATAAAACCCTCCAGGCACAGACTTGACTTGACTTGACTAAAAACCTCCAGGCACAGATTAGATGAGACTAAAAAACCTCCAGGCACAAACTAGACATGTCTAAAAACCTCCAGGCACAGACTAGCCTAGACAAAATATCTCCTGGCACAGACTTGACCAGAATAAAGACCTCCAGGCACAGACTAGACCAGAATAAAAACCTCCAGGCACAGACTAGACCAGAATAAAAACCTCCAGGCACAGACTAGACATGTCTAAAAACCTACAGGCACAGACTAGCCTAGACAAAATATCTCCTGGCATTGACGGGACCAGAATAAAGACCTCCAGGCACAGACTAGATGAGTCGAAAAACCTCCAGGCACAGACTAGACCAGAATAAAAACCTCAAGGCACAAACTAGAGAAGAATAAAAACCTCCAGGCACAGACTTGACTAGAGTAGACTAAAAACCTCCAGACACAGACTAGATGATACTAAAAAAATCCAGGCGCAGACTAGTCATGTCTAGAAACCTACAGGCACAGACTAGCCTAGACAAAATATCTCCTGGCACAGACTGGAAAAGAAAAGACCTCCAGGCACAGACTAGACCAAAACAAAAACCTCCAGGCACAGACTAGACCAGAATAAAAACCTCCAGGCACAGACAAGACCAGAATAAAAACCTCCAGGCACAGACAAGACCAGAATAAAGACCTCTAGGCACAGACTAGAAAAGAATAAATCCTCCAGGCTCAGAGAAGACCAGAATAAAAACTTCCAGGCACAGACTAGACCAGAATAAAAACCTCTAGGTCCAGACTAGACTAGACTAGACTAAAAACCTCGAGGCACAGACTATACTAGACTAGACAAAATACCTCCAGGCACAGACTAGACCAGAATAAAAACCTCCAGGCACAGACTAGAAAAGAATAAAAACCTCCATTCACAGACTAGACTAGACTACACTAAAAACCTCCAGGCACAGACTATACTAGACTAGACTAAATACCTCCAGGCACAGACTAGACCAGAATAAAAACCTCCAGGCACAGACTAGACATGTCTAAAAACCTACAGGCACAGACTAGCCTAGACAAAATATCTCCTGGCATTGACGGGACCAGAATAAAGACCTCCAGGCACAGACTAGATGAGTCGAAAAACCTCCAGGCACAGACTAGACCAGAATAAAAACCTCAAGGCACAAACTAGAGAAGAATAAAAACCTCCAGGCACAGACTTGACTAGAGTAGACTAAAAACCTCCAGACACAGACTAGATGATACTAAAAAAATCCAGGCGCAGACTAGTCATGTCTAGAAACCTACAGGCACAGACTAGCCTAGACAAAATATCTCCTGGCACAGACTGGAAAAGAAAAGACCTCCAGGCACAGACTAGACCAAAACAAAAACCTCCAGGCACAGACTAGACCAGAATAAAAACCTCCAGGCACAGACAAGACCAGAATAAAAACCTCCAGGCACAGACAAGACCAGAATAAAGACCTCTAGGCACAGACTAGAAAAGAATAAATCCTCCAGGCTCAGAGAAGACCAGAATAAAAACTTCCAGGCACAGACTAGACCAGAATAAAAACCTCTAGGTCCAGACTAGACTAGACTAGACTAAAAACCTCGAGGCACAGACTATACTAGACTAGACAAAATACCTCCAGGCACAGACTAGACCAGAATAAAAACCTCCAGGCACAGACTAGAAAAGAATAAAAACCTCCATTCACAGACTAGACTAGACTACACTAAAAACCTCCAGGCACAGACTATACTAGACTAGACTAAATACCTCCAGGCACAGACTAGATGAGACTAATAACCTCCAGGCACTGACTAGATGAGACTAAAAACCTCCAGGCAGAGACTAGATGAGACGAAAAACCTACAGGCACAGACTAGCCTAGACAAAATATCTCCTGGCACAGACAGGACCAGAATAAAGACAGGCAGGCATAGACTATACCAGAATAAAAAAATGCAGGCACAGACAAAACGTGTGTAAAACCTCCAGGAACAGACTAGACCAGAATAAAAACCTCCAGGCACAGACTTGACTTGACTAGACTAAAAACCTCCAGGCACAGATTAGATGAGACTAAAAAACCTCCAGGCACAAACTAGACATGTCTAAAAAACTCCAGGCTCAGACTAGCCTAGACAAAATATCTCCTGGCACAGACTGGACCAGAATAAAGACCTCCAGGCACAGACTAGACCAGAATAAAAACCTCCAGGCACAGACTAGACTAGACTTAAATTCTCCAGGCACAGACTTCAATACATTAAAAACATCCAGGAATAGACTAGACTTGACTAGAAACCTCCAGCCACAGACTAGTTTAGGATAAAAACCTCCACAAACACACTAGAATAGACTAAAAACCTCCAGGCACTGACGAGACTAGACTAAAAACCTCCAGGCACTGACTAGATGAGACTAAAAACCTCCAGGCACAGACTAGATGAGACGAAAAAACTACAGGCACAGACTAGCCTAGACAAAATATCTCCTGGCACAGACTGGAAAAGAATAAAGACCTCCAGGCACAGACTAGACCAAAACAAAAACCTGCAGGCACAGACTAGACCAGAATAAAAACCTCCAGGCACAGACAAGACCAGAATAAAAACTTCCAGGCACAGACTAGAGAAGAATAAAGACCTCCAGGCACAGACTGGAAAAGAATAAATCCTCCAGGCTCAGACAAGACCAGAATAAAAACCTCCAGGCACAGACTAGACCAGAATAAAAACCTCTAGGTGCAGACTAGACTAGACTAGACTAAAATCCTCGAGGCACAGACTATACTAGACTAGACAAAATACCTCCAGGCACAGACTAGACCAGAATAAAAACCTCCAGGCACAGACTAGAAAAGAATAAAAACCTCCATTCACAGACTAGACTAGACTACACTAAAAACCTCCAGGCACAGACTATACTAGACTAGACTAAATACCTCCAGGCACAGACTAGACATGTCTAAAAACCTACAGGCACAGACTAGCCTAGACAAAATATCTCCTGGCATTGACGGGACCAGAATAAAGACCTCCAGGCACAGACTAGATGAGTCGAAAAACCTCCAGGCACAGACTAGACCAGAATAAAAACCTCAAGGCACAAACTAGAGAAGAATAAAAACCTCCAGGCACAGACTTGACTAGAGTAGACTAAAAACCTCCAGACACAGACTAGATGATACTAAAAACCTCCAGGCGCAGACTAGTCATGTCTAGAAACCTACAGGCACAGACTAGCCTAGACAAAATATCTCCTGGCACAGACTGGAAAAGAAAAGACCTCCAGGCACAGACTAGACCAAAACAAAAACCTCCAGGCACAGACTAGACCAGAATAAAAACCTCCAGGCACAGACAAGACCAGAATAAAAACCTCCAGGCACAGACAAGACCAGAATAAAGACCTCTAGGCACAGACTAGAAAAGAATAAATCCTCCAGGCTCAGAGAAGACCAGAATAAAAACTTCCAGGCACAGACTAGACCAGAATAAAAACCTCTAGGTCCAGACTAGACTAGACTAGACTAAAAACCTCGAGGCACAGACTATACTAGACTAGACAAAATACCTCCAGGCACAGACTAGACCAGAATAAAAACCTCCAGGCACAGACTAGAAAAGAATAAAAACCTCCATTCACAGACTAGACTAGACTACACTAAAAACCTCCAGGCACAGACTATACTAGACTAGACTAAATACCTCCAGGCACAGACTAGATGAGACTAATAACCTCCAGGCACTGACTAGATGAGACTAAAAACCTCCAGGCAGAGACTAGATGAGACGAAAAACCTACAGGCACAGACTAGCCTAGACAAAATATCTCCTGGCACAGACAGGACCAGAATAAAGACAGGCAGGCATAGACTATACCAGAATAAAAAACTGCAGGCACAGACAAAACGTGTGTAAAACCTCCAGGAACAGACTAGACCAGAATAAAAACCTCCAGGCACAGACTTGACTTGACTAGACTAAAAACCTCCAGGCACAGATTAGATGAGACGAAAAAACCTCCAGGCACAAACTAGACATGTCTAAAAAACTCCAGGCTCAGACTAGCCTAGACAAAATATCTCCTGGCACAGACTGGACCAGAATAAAGACCTCCAGGCACAGACTAGACCAGAATAAAAACCTCCAGGCACAGACTAGACTAGACTTAAATTCTCCAGGCACAGACTTGAATACATTAAAAACATCCAGGAATAGACTAGACTTGACTAGAAACCTCCAGCCACAGACTAGTTTAGGATAAAAACCTCCACAAACACACTAGAATAGACTAAAAACCTCCAGGCACAGACTAGACGTGACTAAAAACCTCCAGGCACTGACTAGATGAGACTAAAAACCTCCAGGCACAGACTAGATGAGACGAAAAACCTACAGGCACAGACTAGCCTAGACAAAATATCTCCTGGCACAGACAGGACCAGAATAAAGTCCTCCAGGCACAGACTTGACCAGAATAAAAACCTCCAGGCACAGACTTGACTTGACGAGACTAAAAACCTCCAGGCACAGACTAGATGAGACTAAATAAAACCAGTCACAGACTAGACCAGAATAAAACCCTCCAGGCACAGACTAGACGAGACGAAAAACCTCCAGGCACAGACTAGACATGTCTAAAAAAATACAGGCACATACTAGCCTAGAAAAAATATCTCCTGGCATTGACGGGACCAGAATAAAGACCTCCAGGCACAGACTAGACCAGAATAAAAACCTCCAGGCACAGACTAGACCAAAATAAAAACCTCCAGGCACAGACTAGACCAGAATAAAAACCTCCAGGCACAGACAAGACCAGAATAAAAACTTCCAGGCACAGACTAGACCAGAATAAAGACCTCCAGGCACAGACTGGAAAAGAATAAATCCTCCAGGCTCAGACAAGACCAGAATAAAAACCTCCAGGCACAGACTAGACCAGAATAAAAACCTCTAGGTGCAGACTAGACTAGACTAGACTAAAATCCTCGAGGCACAGACTATACTAGACTAGACTAAATACCTCCAGGCACAGACTAGACGAGACTAATAACCTACAGGCACTGACTAGAGGAGACTAAAAACCTCCAGGCACAAACTAGACGAGACTAAAAACCTACAGGCACAGACTAACCTAGACAAAATATCTCCTGGCTCAGACAGGACCAGAATAAAGACAATCAGGCACAGACTAGACCAGAATAAAAAACTGCAGGCACAGACAAGACGTGTGTAAAACCTCCAGGAACAGACTAGACCAGAATAAAAACCTCCAGGCACAGACTTGACTTGACTTGACTAAAAACCTCCAGGCACAGATTAGATGAGACTAAAAAACCTCCAGGCACAAACTAGACATGTCTAAAAACCTCCAGGCACAGACTAGCCTAGACAAAATATCTCCTGGCACAGACTTGACCAGAATAAAGACCTCCAGGCACAGACTAGACCAGAATAAAAACCTCCAGGCACAGACTAGACCAGAATAAAAACCTCCAGGCACAGACTAGACATGTCTAAAAACCTACAGGCACAGACTAGCCTAGACAAAATATCTCCTGGCATTGACGGGACCAGAATAAAGACCTCCAGGCACAGACTAGATGAGTCGAAAAACCTCCAGGCACAGACTAGACCAGAATAAAAACCTCAAGGCACAAACTAGAGAAGAATAAAAACCTCCAGGCACAGACTTGACTAGAGTAGACTAAAAACCTCCAGACACAGACTAGATGATACTAAAAAAATCCAGGCGCAGACTAGTCATGTCTAGAAACCTACAGGCACAGACTAGCCTAGACAAAATATCTCCTGGCACAGACTGGAAAAGAAAAGACCTCCAGGCACAGACTAGACCAAAACAAAAACCTCCAGGCACAGACTAGACCAGAATAAAAACCTCCAGGCACAGACAAGACCAGAATAAAAACCTCCAGGCACAGACAAGACCAGAATAAAGACCTCTAGGCACAGACTAGAAAAGAATAAATCCTCCAGGCTCAGAGAAGACCAGAATAAAAACTTCCAGGCACAGACTAGACCAGAATAAAAACCTCTAGGTCCAGACTAGACTAGACTAGACTAAAAACCTCGAGGCACAGACTATACTAGACTAGACAAAATACCTCCAGGCACAGACTAGACCAGAATAAAAACCTCCAGGCACAGACTAGAAAAGAATAAAAACCTCCATTCACAGACTAGACTAGACTACACTAAAAACCTCCAGGCACAGACTATACTAGACTAGACTAAATACCTCCAGGCACAGACTAGATGAGACTAATAACCTCCAGGCACTGACTAGATGAGACTAAAAACCTCCAGGCAGAGACTAGATGAGACGAAAAACCTACAGGCACAGACTAGCCTAGACAAAATATCTCCTGGCACAGACAGGACCAGAATAAAGACAGGCAGGCATAGACTATACCAGAATAAAAAAATGCAGGCACAGACAAAACGTGTGTAAAACCTCCAGGAACAGACTAGACCAGAATAAAAACCTCCAGGCACAGACTTGACTTGACTAGACTAAAAACCTCCAGGCACAGATTAGATGAGACTAAAAAACCTCCAGGCACAAACTAGACATGTCTAAAAAACTCCAGGCTCAGACTAGCCTAGACAAAATATCTCCTGGCACAGACTGGACCAGAATAAAGACCTCCAGGCACAGACTAGACCAGAATAAAAACCTCCAGGCACAGACTAGACTAGACTTAAATTCTCCAGGCACAGACTTCAATACATTAAAAACATCCAGGAATAGACTAGACTTGACTAGAAACCTCCAGCCACAGAATAGTTTAGGATAAAAACCTCCACAAACACACTAGAATAGACTAAAAACCTCCAGGCACTGACGAGACTAGACTAAAAACCTCCAGGCACTGACTAGATGAGACTAAAAACCTCCAGGCACAGACTAGATGAGACGAAAAAACTACAGGCACAGACTAGCCTAGACAAAATATCTCCTGGCACAGACTGGAAAAGAATAAAGACCTCCAGGCACAGACTAGACCAAAACAAAAACCTGCAGGCACAGACTAGACCAGAATAAAAACCTCCAGGCACAGACAAGACCAGAATAAAAACTTCCAGGCACAGACTAGAGAAGAATAAAGACCTCCAGGCACAGACTGGAAAAGAATAAATCCTCCAGGCTCAGACAAGACCAGAATAAAAACCTCCAGGCACAGACTAGACCAGAATAAAAACCTCTAGGTGCAGACTAGACTAGACTAGACTAAAATCCTCGAGGCACAGACTATACTAGACTAGACAAAATACCTCCAGGCACAGACTAGACCAGAATAAAAACCTCCAGGCACAGACTAGAAAAGAATAAAAACCTCCATTCACAGACTAGACTAGACTACACTAAAAACCTCCAGGCACAGACTATACTAGACTAGACTAAATACCTCCAGGCACAGACTAGACATGTCTAAAAACCTACAGGCACAGACTAGCCTAGACAAAATATCTCCTGGCATTGACGGGACCAGAATAAAGACCTCCAGGCACAGACTAGATGAGTCGAAAAACCTCCAGGCACAGACTAGACCAGAATAAAAACCTCAAGGCACAAACTAGAGAAGAATAAAAACCTCCAGGCACAGACTTGACTAGAGTAGACTAAAAACCTCCAGACACAGACTAGATGATACTAAAAACCTCCAGGCGCAGACTAGTCATGTCTAGAAACCTACAGGCACAGACTAGCCTAGACAAAATATCTCCTGGCACAGACTGGAAAAGAAAAGACCTCCAGGCACAGACTAGACCAAAACAAAAACCTCCAGGCACAGACTAGACCAGAATAAAAACCTCCAGGCACAGACAAGACCAGAATAAAAACCTCCAGGCACAGACAAGACCAGAATAAAGACCTCTAGGCACAGACTAGAAAAGAATAAATCCTCCAGGCTCAGAGAAGACCAGAATAAAAACTTCCAGGCACAGACTAGACCAGAATAAAAACCTCTAGGTCCAGACTAGACTAGACTAGACTAAAAACCTCGAGGCACAGACTATACTAGACTAGACAAAATACCTCCAGGCACAGACTAGACCAGAATAAAAACCTCCAGGCACAGACTAGAAAAGAATAAAAACCTCCATTCACAGACTAGACTAGACTACACTAAAAACCTCCAGGCACAGACTATACTAGACTAGACTAAATACCTCCAGGCACAGACTAGATGAGACTAATAACCTCCAGGCACTGACTAGATGAGACTAAAAACCTCCAGGCAGAGACTAGATGAGACGAAAAACCTACAGGCACAGACTAGCCTAGACAAAATATCTCCTGGCACAGACAGGACCAGAATAAAGACAGGCAGGCATAGACTATACCAGAATAAAAAACTGCAGGCACAGACAAAACGTGTGTAAAACCTCCAGGAACAGACTAGACCAGAATAAAAACCTCCAGGCACAGACTTGACTTGACTAGACTAAAAACCTCCAGGCACAGATTAGATGAGACGAAAAAACCTCCAGGCACAAACTAGACATGTCTAAAAAACTCCAGGCTCAGACTAGCCTAGACAAAATATCTCCTGGCACAGACTGGACCAGAATAAAGACCTCCAGGCACAGACTAGACCAGAATAAAAACCTCCAGGCACAGACTAGACTAGACTTAAATTCTCCAGGCACAGACTTGAATACATTAAAAACATCCAGGAATAGACTAGACTTGACTAGAAACCTCCAGCCACAGAATAGTTTAGGATAAAAACCTCCACAAACACACTAGAATAGACTAAAAACCTCCAGGCACAGACTAGACGTGACTAAAAACCTCCAGGCACTGACTAGATGAGACTAAAAACCTCCAGGCAGAGACTAGATGAGACGAAAAACCTACAGGCACAGACTAGCCTAGACAAAATATCTCCTGGCACAGACAGGACCAGAATAAAGTCCTCCAGGCACAGACTTGACGAGACTAAAAACCTCCAGGCACAGACTAGATGAGACTAAATAAAACCAGTCACAGACTAGACCAGAATAAAACCCTCCAGGCACAGACTAGACGAGACGAAAAACCTCCAGGCACAGACTAGACATGTCTAAAAAAATACAGGCACATACTAGCCTAGAAAAAATATCTCCTGGCATTGACGGGACCAGAATAAAGACC
Organism: Myiopsitta monachus; assembly: GCA_017639245.1. Taxonomy (NCBI): domain Eukaryota; kingdom Metazoa; phylum Chordata; class Aves; order Psittaciformes; family Psittacidae; genus Myiopsitta; species Myiopsitta monachus. Next base: position 122,610 of record JAESHU010000084.1, on the reverse strand, counting down.
TCCAGGCACAGACTAGACCAGAATAAAAACCTCCAGGCACAGACTAGACCAAAATAAAAACCTCCAGGCACAGACTAGACCAGAATAAAAACCTCCAGGCACAGACAAGACCAGAATAAAAACTTCCAGGCACAGACTAGACCAGAATAAAGACCTCCAGGCACAGACTGGAAAAGAATAAATCCTCCAGGCTCAGACAAGACCAGAATAAAAACCTCCAGGCACAGACTAGACCAGAATAAAAACCTCCAGGCACAGACTAGACTAGACTTAAATCCTCCAGGCACAGACTTGAATACATTAAAAACATCCAGGAATAGACTAGACTTGACTAGAAACCTCCAGCCACAGACTAGTTTAGGATAAAAACCTCCACAAACACACTAGAATAGACTAAAAACCTCCAGGCACTGACGAGACTAGACTAAAAACCTCCAGGCACTGACTAGATGAGACTAAAAACCTCCAGGCACAGACTAGATGAGACGAAAAACCTACAGGCACAGACTAGCCTAGACAAAATATCTCCTGGCACAGACAGGACCAGAATAAAGTCCTCCAGGCACAGACTTGACCAGAATAAAAACCTCCAGGCACAGACTTGACTTGTCTAGACTAAAAACCTCCAGGCACAGGCAAGACATGTGTAAAACCTCCAGGAACAGACTAGACCAGAATAAAACCCTCCAGGCACAGACTTGACTTGACTAGACTAAAAACCTCCAGGCACAGACTAGACGTGTCTAAAAACCTACAGGCACAGACTAGCCTAGACAAAATATCTCCTGGCATTGACGGGACCAGAATAAAGACCTCCAGGCACGGACTAGATGAGTCTAAAAACTTCCAGGCACAGACTAGACCAGAATAAAAACCTCCAGGCACAGACTTGACTTGACTAGACTAAAAACCTCCAGGCATAGACTAGACTAGACTACACAAAATACCTCCAGGCACAGACTAGACTAGAGTAGACTAGGAACTTGCAGCCGCAGACTACATGAGAGTAAAAACCAGCAGGGACAAACTCAACAAGACTAAAAACCTCCTGACACAGACTAGACGAGACTAAAAACCTCCAGGCACAGACTAGACGAGACTAAAAACCACCAGGCACAGACTAGACGTGTCTAAAAACCTACAGGCACAGACTAGAGTAGACAAAATATCTCCTGGCACAGACTGGAGCAAAATAAAGAACTCCAGGCACAGACTAGACCAGAATAAAAACATCCAGGCACAGAGTAGACCAGAATAAAAACCTTAAGGCACAGACTAGACCAGAATAAAAACCTCCAGGCACAGACTAGACCAGAATAAAAACCTCCAGGCACTGACTAGACGAGACTACATTAAAAACCTCCAGGCACAGACTATACTAGACTAGACTAAATACCTCCAGGCACAGACTAGACGAGAGTAAAAACCTATAGGCACTGACTAGAGGAGACTAAAAACCTCTAGGCAAAGACTAGATGAGACTAAAAACCAACAGGCAAAGACTAGCCTACACAAAATATCTCCTGGCACAGACAGGACCAGAATAAAGACAGGCAGGCACAGACTAGACCAGAATAAAAACCTCCAGGCACAGGCAAGACATGTGTAAAACCTCCAGGAACAGACAAGACCAGAATAAAACCCTCCAGGCACAGACTTGACTTGACTAGACGAGACTAAAAAACCATAATCACAGACTAGACCAGAATAAAAACCTCCAGGCACAGACTAGACGAGACTAAAAACATCCAGGCACAGACTAGACGCGTCTAAAAACGTACAGGCACAGACTAGCCTAGACAAAATATCTCCTGGTATTGACAGGACCAGAATAAAGACCTCCAGGCACGGACTAGATGAGCCTAAAAACTTCCAGGCACAGACTAGACAAGAATAAGAACCTCCAGGCACAGACTTGACTTGACTAGACTAAAAAACTCCAGGCATAGACTAGACTAGTCTATACAAAATACCTCCAGGCACAGACTAGACTAGAGTAGACTAGGAACTTGCAGCCGCAGACTACATGAGAGTAAAAACCAGCAGGGACAAACTCAACAAGACTAAAAACCTCCTGACACAGACTAGACGAGACTAAAAACCTCCAGGCACAGACTAGACGAGACTAAAAACCTCCAGGCACAAACTAGACGTGTCTAAAAACCTACAGGCACAGACTAGACTAGACAAAATATCTCCTGGCACAGACTGGAGCAAAATAAAGAACTCCAGGCACAGACTAGACCAGAATAAAAACCTCCAGGCACAGACTAGACCAGAATAAAAACCTCCAGGCACAGACTAGACTAGACTTAAATCCTCCAGGCACAGACTTGAATACATTAAAAACATCCAGGAATAGACTAGACTTGACTAGAAACCTCCAGCCACAGACTAGTTTAGGATAAAAACCTCCACAAACACACTAGAATAGACTAAAAACCTCCAGGCACTGACTAGATGAGACTAAAAACCTCCAGGCACAGACTAGATGAGACGAAAAACCTACAGGCACAGACTAGCCTAGACAAAATATCTCCTGGCACAGACAGGACCAGAATAAAGTCCTCCAGGCACAGACTTGACCAGAATAAAAACCTCCAGGCACAGACTTGACTTGTCTAGACTAAAAACCTCCAGGCACAGGCAAGACATGTGTAAAACCTCCAGGAACAGACTAGACCAGAATAAAACCCTCCAGGCACAGACTTGACTTGACTAGACTAAAAACCTCCAGGCACAGACTAGACGTGTCTAAAAACCTACAGGCACAGACTAGCCTAGACAAAATATCTCCTGGCATTGACGGGACCAGAATAAAGACCTCCAGGCACGGACTAGATGAGTCTAAAAACTTCCAGGCACAGACTAGACCAGAATAAAAACCTCCAGGCACAGACTTGACTTGACTAGACTACAAACCTCCAGGCATAGACTAGACTAGACTATACAAAATACCTCCAGGCACAGACTAGACTAGAGTAGACTAGGAACTTGCAGCCGCAGACTACATGAGAGTAAAAACCAGCAGGGACAAACTCAACAAGACTAAAAACCTCCTGACACAGACTAGACGAGACTAAAAACCTCCAGGCACAGACTAGACGTGTCTGAAAACCTACAGGCACAGACTAGAGTAGACAAAATATCTCCTGGCACAGACTGGAGCAAAATAAAGAACTCCAGGCACAGACTAGACCAGAATGAAAACCTTCAGGCACAGACTAGACGTGTCTAGAAACCTACAGGCACAGACTAGCCTAGACAAAATCTCTCCTGGCACAGACAGGACCAGAATAAAGACCTCCAGGCACAGACTGGACCAGAATAAAACCCTCCAGGCACAGACTAGACCAGAATAAAAACCTCCAGGCACAGACTAGACTAGACTTAAATCCTCCAGGCACAGACTTGAATACCTTAAAAACATCCAGGAATAGACTAGACTTGACTAGAAACCTCCAGCCACAGACTAGTTTAGGATAAAAACCTCCACAAACACACTAGAATAGACTAAAAACCTCCAGGCACTGACGAGACTAGACTAAAACCCTCCAGGCACAGTCTACACCAGACTTAAAACATCCAGGCACAAACAAGACTGGAAGGAAAACAAGCAGGCACACACTAGACTGGAATTAAAACCACCAGGAAAAGGCTAGACAAAACTAGACTTACAAAATCGAGACACAGACCAGACTAGACTGAACACCTTCAGGCACGGAATAGACTAGACTAGACTAGACTTAAAACCTCCCGGCATAGACTAGGCAAGACTAGACTGAAAATACACAGGCACAGAGTAGGCTAGACTGAAAACCTCCAGGCACAGAGTAGACGAGAATAAAAACCTCCAGGCTTAGTTTAGACTAGACTGAAAACCTCCAGGCACAGACTAGACTAGAATGAACACCTTCAGGCACGGAGTAGGCTAGCCTAGACTTAAAACCTCCAGGCACAGTCTAGACTAGACTATACAAAAATCCTCCAAGCACAGACTAGACTAGAGTAGACAAGGAACTTGCAGCCGCAGACTAGACGAGAGTAAAAACCACCAGGGACAAACTCAACGAGACTAAAAACCTCCAGGCACAGACTAGACGAGACTAAAAACCTCCAGGCACAGACTAGACCAGAATAAAAACCTCCAGGCCCAGACTAGACCAGAATAAAAACCTCCAGGCCCAGACTTGACTTGTCTAGACTAAAAACCTCCAGGCACAGACTAGAGGAGACTAAAAACCTTCAGGCACAGACTAGACGAGACGAAAAACCTACAGGCACAGACTAGCCTAGACAAAATATCTCCTGGCACAGACAGGACCAGAATAAAGACAGACAGGCACAGACTAGACCAGAATAAAAAACTGCAGGCACAGACAAGACGTGTGTAAAACCTCCAGGAACAGACTAGACCAGAATAAAAACCTCCAGGCACAGACTTGACTTGACTAGACTAAAAACCTCCAGGCACAGATTAGATGAGACTAAAAAACCTCCAGGCACAAACTAGACATGTCTAAAAACCTCCAGGCACAGACTAGACTAGACTTAAATCCTCCAGGCACAGACTTGAATACATTAAAAACATCCAGGAATAGACTAGACTTGACTAGAAACCTCCAGCCACAGACTAGTTTAGGATAAAAACCTCCACAAACACACTAGAATAGACTAAAAACCTCCAGGCACTGACGAGACTAGACTAAAAACCTCCAGGCACTGACTGGATGAGACTAAAAACCTCCAGGCACAGACTAGATGAGACGAAAAACCTACAGGCACAGACTTGCCTAGACAAAATATCTCCTGGCACAGACAGGACCAGAATAAAGTCCTCCAGGCACAGACTTGACCAGAATAAAAACCTCCAGGCACAGACTTGACTTGACTAGAGTAAAAACCTCCAGGCACAGGCAAGACATGTGTAAAACCTCCAGGAACAGACTAGACCAGAATAAAACCCTCCAGGCACAGACTTGACTTGACTAGACTAAAAACCTCCAGGCACAGACTAGACGTGTCTAAAAACCTACAGGCACAGACTAGCCTAGACAAAATATCTCCTGGCATTGACGGGACCAGAATAAAGACCTCCAGGCACGGACTAGATGAGTCTAAAAACTTCCAGGCACAGACTAGACCAGAATAAAAACCTCCAGGCACAGACTTGACTTGACTAGACTAAAAACCTCCAGGCATAGACTAGACTAGACTATACAAAATACCTCCAGGCACAGACTAGACTAGAGTAGACTAGGAACTTGCAGCCGCAGACTACATGAGAGTAAAAACCAGCAGGGACAAACTCAACAAGACTAAAAACCTCCTGACACAGACTAGACGAGACTAAAAACCTCCAGGCACAGACTAGACGAGACTAAAAACCACCAGGCACAGACTAGACGTGTCTAAAAACCTACAGGCACAGACTAGAGTAGACAAAATATCTCCTGGCACAGACTGGAGCAAAATAAAGAACTCCAGGCACAGACTAGACCAGAATGAAAACCTTCAGGCACAGACTAGACGTGTCTAGAAACCTACAGGCACAGACTAGCCTAGACAAAATCTCTCCTGGCACAGACAGGACCAGAATAAAGACCTCCAGGCACAGACTGGACCAGAATAAAACCCTCCAGGCACAGACTAGACCAGAATAAAAACCTCCAGGCACAGACTAGACTAGACTTAAATCCTCCAGGCACAGACTTGAATACATTAAAAACATCCAGGAATAGACTAGACTTGACTAGAAACCTCCAGCCACAGACTAGTTTAGGATAAAAACCTCCACAAACACACTAGAATAGACTAAAAATCTCCAGGCACTGACGAGACTAGACTAAAACCCAGCAGGCACAGTCTACACCAGACTTAAAACATCCAGGCACAAACAAGACTGGAAGGAAAACAAGCAGGCACACACTAGACTGGAATTAAAAAAACCAGGAAAAGGCTAGACAAAACTAGACTTACAAAATCGAGACACAGACCAGACTAGACTGAACACCTTCAGGCACGGAATAGACTAGACTAGACTAGACTTAAAACCTCCCGGCATAGACTAGGCAAGACTAGACTGAAAACACACAGGCACAGAGTAGGCTAGACTGAAAACCTCCAGGCACAGAGTAGACAAGAATAAAAACCTCCAGGCACAGACTAGACCAGACTAAAAACCTCCAGGCACAGACTAGACCAGAATAAAAACCTCCAGGCACAGACTAGACGAGACTACATTAAAAACCTCCAGGCACAGACTATACTAGACTAGACTAAATACCTCCAGGCACAGACTAGACGAGACTAAAAACCTATAGGCACTGACTAGAGGAGACTAAAAACCTCCAGGCAAAGACTAGGTGAGACTAAAAACCTACAGGCAAAGACTAGCCTACACAAAATATCTCCTGGCACAGACAGGACCAGAATAAAGACAGGCAGGCACAGACTAGACCAGAATAAAACCCTCCAGGCACAGACTTGACTTGACTAGACTAAAAACCTCCACGCACAGACTAGATGAGACTAAAAAACCCCAATCACAGACTAGACCAGAATAAAAAACTCCAGGCACAGACTAGACTAGACTTAAATCCTCCAGGCACAGACTTGAATACATTAAAAACATCCAGGAATAGACTAGACTTGACTAGAAACCTCCAGCCACAGATTAGTTTAGGATAAAAATCTCCACAAACACACTAGACTAGACTAAAAACCTCCAGGCACTGACTAGATGAGACTAAAAACCTCCAGGCACAGACTAGATGAGACGAAAAACCTACAGGCACAGACTAGCCTAGACAAAATATCTCATGGCACAGACAGGACCAGAAAAAAGTCCTCCAGGCACAGACTTGACCAGAATAAAAACCTCAAGGCACAGACTTGACTTGACTAGGCTAAAAACCTCCAGGCACAGACTAGATGAGAATAAAAAAAACCAATCACAGACTAGACCAGAATAAAAACCTCCAGGCACAGACTAGACGAGACTAAAAACATCCAGGCACAGACTAGAAGTGTCTAAAAAACTACAGGCACAGACTAACCTAGACAAAATATCTCCTGGCATTGACGGGACCAGAATAAAGACCTCCAGGCACAGACTAGACCTGAATAAAAACCTCAAGGCACAAACTAGACAAGAATAAAAACCTCCAGGCACAGACTTGACTAGAGTAGACTAAAAACCTCCAGACACAGACTAGATGATACTAAAAACCTCCAGGCACAGACTAGATGAGTCTAAAAACCTCCAGGCACAGACAAGACCAGAATAAAAACCTCCAGGCACAGACTAGACCAGAATAAAGACTTCCAGGCACAGACTAGACCAGAATAAATCCTCCAGGCTCAGACAAGACCAGAATAAAAACCTCCATTCACAGACTAGACTAGACTACACTAAAAACCTCCTGGCACAGACTATACTAGACTAGACTAAATACCTCCAGGCACAGACTAGACGAGACTAAAATCCTCCAGGCACTGACTAGGGGAGACTAAAAACCTCCAGGCACAGACTAGACGAGACAAAAAACCTACAGGCACAGACTAGCCTAGACAAAATATCTCCTGGAACAGACAGGACCAGAATAAAGACAGGCAGGCACAGACTAGACAAGAATAAAAAACTGCAGGCACAGACTAGACGTGTGTAAAACCTCCAGGAACAGACTAGACCAGAATAAAAACCTCCAGGCACAGATTAGACCAGAAAAAAAACCTCCAGGCACAGACTAGACCAGAATAAAAACCTCCAGGCACAGACAAGACCAGAATAAAAACCTCCAGGCACAGACTAGACTAGACTTAAATCCTCCAGGCACAGACTGGAATAGATTAAAAACATACAGGAATAGACTAGACTTGACTAGAAACCTCCAGCCACAGACTAGGATAAAAACCTCCACAAACACACTAGAATAGACTAAAAACCTCCAGGCACTGACGAGACTAGACTAAAACCCACCAGGCACAGTCTACACCAGACTTAAAACATCCAGGCACAAACAAGACTGGAAGGAAAACAAGCAGGCACACACTAGACTGGAATTAAAACCACCAGGAAAAGGCTAGACAAAACTAGACTTACAAAATCGAGACACAGACCAGACTAGACTGAACACCTTCAGGCACGGAATAGACTAGACTAGACTAGACTTAAAACCTCCCGGCATAGACTAGGCAAGACTAGACTGAAAATACACAGGCACAGAGTAGGCTAGACTGAAAACCTCCAGGCACAGAGTAGACGAGAATAAAAACCTCCAGGCTTAGGTTAGACTAGACTGAAAACCTCCAGGCACAGACTAGACTAGAATGAACACCTTCAGGCACGGAGTAGGCTAGCCTAGACTTAAAACCTCCAGGCACAGTCTAGACTAGACTATACAAAAATCCTCCAAGCACAGACTAGACTAGAGTAGACAAGGAACTTGCAGCCGCAGACTAGATGAGAGTAAAAACCACCAGGGACAAACTCAACGAGACTAAAAACCTCCAGGCACAGACTAGACGAGACTAAAAACATCCAGGCACAGACTAGACCAGAATAAAAACCTCCAGGCCCAGACTTGACTTGTCTAGACTAAAAACCTCCAGGCACAGACTAGACGAGACGAAAAACCTACAGGCACAGACTAGCCTAGACAAAATATCTCCTGGCACAGACAGGACCAGAATAAAGACAGGCAGGCACAGACTAGACCAGAATAAAAAACTGCAGGCACAGACAAGACGTGTGTAAAACCTCCAGGAACAGACTAGACCAGAATAAAAACCTCCAGGCACAGACTTGACTTGACTAGACTAAAAACCTCCAGGCACAGATTAGATGAGACTAAAAAAACCTCCAGGCACAAACTAGACATGTCTAAAAACCTCCAGGCACAGACTAGCCTAGACAAAATATCTCCAGGCACAGACTGGACCAGAATAAAGACCTCCAGGCACAGACTAGGCCAGAATAAAAACCTCCAGGCACAGACAAGACCAGAATAAAAACCTCCAGGCACAGACTAGACTAGACTTAAATCCTCCAGGCACAGACTGGAATAGATTAAAAACATACAGGAATAGACCAGGCTAGACTAGAAACCTCCAGCCACAGACTAGGATAAAAACCTCCACAAACACACTAGAATAGACTAAAAACCTCCAGGCACTGACGAGACTAGACTAAAACCCACCAGGCACAGTCTACACCAGACTTAAAACATCCAGGCACAAACAAGACTGGAAGGAAAACAAGCAGGCACACACTAGACTGGAATTAAAACCACCAGGAAAAGGCTAGACAAAACTAGACTTACAAAATCGAGACACAGACCAGACTAGACTGAACACCTTCAGGCACGGAATAGACTAGACTAGACTTAAAACCTCCCGGCATAGACTAGGCAAGACTAGACTGAAAATACACAGGCACAGAGTAGGCTAGACTGAAAACCTCCAGGCACAGAGTAGACGAGAATAAAAACCTCCAGGCACAGACTAGACAAGACTAAAAACCTCCAGGCACAGACTGGACATGTCTAAAAACCTACAGGCACAGTCTAGCCTAGACAAAATATCTCCTGGCACAGACTGGACCAGAATAAAGACGTCCAGGCACAGACTAGACCAGAATAAAAACCTCCAGGCACTGACTAGACCAGAATAAAAACCTCCAGGCACAGACTATACTAGACTAGACTAAATACCTCCAGGCACAGACTAGACGAGACTAAAAACCTATAGGCACTGACTAGAGGAGACTAAAAACCTCCAGGCAAAGACTAGATGAGACTAAAAACCAACAGGCAAAGACTAGCCTACACAAAATATCTCCTGGCACAGACAGGACCAGAATAAAGACAGGCAGGCACAGACTAGACCAGAATAAAAACCTCCAGGCACAGGCAAGACATGTGTAAAACCTCCAGGAACAGACTAGACCAGAATAAAACCCTCCAGGCACAGACTTGACTTGACTAGACTAAAAACCTCCACGCACAGACTAGATGAGACTAAAAAACCCCAATCACAGACTAGACCAGAATAAAAACCTCCAGGCACAGACTAGACAAGACTAAAAACCTCCAGGCACAGACTAGACGCGTCTAAAAACCTACAGGCACAGACTAGCCTAGACAAAATATCTCCTGGTATTGACGGGACCAGAATAAAGACCTCCAGGCACGGACTAGATGAGCCTAAAAACTTCCAGGCACAGACTAGACAAGAATAAGAACCTCCAGGCACAGACTTGACTTGACTAGACTAAAAACCTCCAGGCATAGACTAGACTAGTCTATACAAAATACCTCCAGGCACAGACTAGACTAGAGTAGACTAGGAACTTGCAGCCGCAGACTACATGAGAGTAAAAACCACCAGGGACAAACTCAACAAGACTAAAAACCTCCAGGCACAGACTAGACGAGACGAAAAACCACCAGGCACAGACTAGATGTGTCTAAAAACCTACAGGCACAGACTAGACTAGACAAAATATCTCCTGGCACAGACTGGACCAAAATAAAGAACTCCAGGCACAGACTAGACCAGACTAAAAACTTCCAGGCACAGACTAGACGTGTCTAGAAACCTACAGGCACAGTCTAGCCTAGACAAAATCTCTCCTGGCACAGACAGGACCAGAATAAAGACCTCCAGGCACAGACTGGACCAGAATAAAACCCTCCAGGCACAGACTAGACTAGACTTAAATCCTCCAGGCACAGACTAGGCTAGACTTAAATCCTCCAGGCACAGACTTGAATACATTAAAAACATCCAGGAATAGACTAGACTTGACTAGAAACCTCCAGCCACAGATTAGTTTAGGATAAAAACCTCCACAAACACACTAGACTAGACTAAAAACATCCAGGCACTGACTAGTTGAGACTAAAAACCTACAGGCACAGACTAGATGAGACGAAAAACCTACAGGCACAGACTAGCCTAGACAAAATATCTCATGGCACAGACAAAACCAGAATAAAGTAATCCAGGCACAGACTTGACCAGAATAAAAACCTCAAGGCACAGACTTGACTTGACTAGACTAAAAACCTCCAGGCACAGACTAGATGAGTATAAAAAAAAACAATCACAGACTAGACCAGAATAAAAACCTCCAGGCACAGACTAGACGTGTCTAAAAACCTACCGGCACAGACTAACCTAGACAAAATATCTCCTGGCATTGACGGGACCAGAATAAAGACCTCCAGGCACAGACTAGATGAATCGAAAAACCTCCAGGTGCAGACTAGACCTGAATAAAAACCTCAAGGCACAAACTAGACAAGACTAAAAACCTCCAGACACAGACTAGATGATACTAAAAACCTCCAGGCACAGACTAGATGATACTAAAAACATCCAGGCACAGACAAGACCAGAATAAAAACCTCCAGGCGCAGACTAGACCAGAATAAAGACCTCCAGGCACAGACTAGACCAGAATAAATCCTCCAGGCTCAGACAAGACCAGAATAAAAACTTCCAGGCACAGACTAGACCAGAATAAAATCCTTCAGTCAAAGACTAGACCAGAATAAAAACCTCCAGGCACAGACTAGACCAGAATAAAAACCTCTAGGTCCAGACTAGACTAGACTAGACGAAAAACCTCGATGCACAGACTATATTAGACTAGACAAAATACCTAAAGGCACAGACTAGACCAGAATAAAAACCTCCAGGCACAGACTAGAAAAGAATAAAAACCTCCATTCACAGACTAGACTAGACTACACTAAAAACCTCCAGGCACAGACTATACTAGACTAGACTAAATACCTCCAGGCACAGACTAGACGAGACTAAAAACCTCCAGGCACTGACTAGGGGAGACTAAAAACCTCCAGGCACTGACTAGCCTAGACAAAATATCACCTGGCACAGACAGGACCAGAATAAAGACAGGCAGGCACAGACTAGACCAGAATGAAAACCTTCAGGCACAGACTAGACGTGTCTAGAAACCTACAGGCACAGACTAGCCTAGACAAAATCTCTCCTGGCACAGACAGGACCAGAATAAAGACCTCCAGGCACAGACTGGACCAGAATAAAACCCTCCAGGCACAGACTAGACCAGAATAAAAACCTCCAGGCACAGACTAGACGAGACTAAAATCCTCCAGGCACAGACTTGAATACCTTAAAAACATCCAGGAATAGACTAGACTTGACTAGAAACCTCCAGCCACAGACTAGTTTAGGATAAAAACCTCCACAAACACACTAGAATAGACTAAAAACCTCCAGGCACTGACGAGACTAGACTAAAAACCTCCAGGCACTGACTAGATGAGACTAAAAACCTCCAGGCACAAATATGACTGGAAGGAAAACAAGCAGGCACACACTAGACTGGAATTAAAACCACCAGGAAAAGGCTAGACAAAACTAGACTTACAAAATCGAGACACAGACCAGACCAGACTGAACACCTTCAGGCACGGAATAGACTAGACTAGACTAGACTAGACTTAAAACCTCCCGGCATAGACTAGGCAAGACTAGACTGAAAATACACAGGCACAGGGTAGGCTAGACTGAAAACCTCCAGGCACAGAGTAGACGAGAATAAAAATCTCCAGGCTTAGGTTAGACTAGACTGAAAACCTCCAGGCACAGACTAGACTAGAATGAACACCTTCAGGCACGGAGTAGGCTAGCCTAGACTTAAAACCTCCAGGCACAGTCTAGACTAGACTATACAAAAATCCTCCAAGCACAGACTAGACTAGAGTAGACAAGGAACTTGCAGCCGCAGACTAGACGAGAGTAAAAACCACCAGGGACAAACTCAAAGAGACTAAAAACCTCCAGGCACAGACTAGACCAGAATAAAAACCTCCAGGCACAGACTAGACCAGAATAAAAACCTCCAGACACAGACTTGACTTGTCTAGACTAAAAACCTCCAGGCACAGACTATAGGAGACTAAAAACCTCCAGGCACAGACTAGATGAGACGAAAAACCTACAGGCACAGACTAGCCTAGACAAAATATCTCCTGGCACAGACAGGACCAGATTAAAGAAAGGCAGGCACAGACTAGACCAGAATAAAAAACTGCAGGCACAGACAAGACGTGTGTAAAACCTCCAGGAACAGACTAGACCAGAATAAAATCCTCCAGGCACAGACTTGACTTGACTAGACTAAAAACCTCCAGGCACAGATTAGATGAGACTAAAAAACCTCCAGGCACAAACTCGACATGTCTAAAAACCTCCAGGCACAGACTAGCCTAGACAAAATATCTCCTGGCACAGACTGGACCAGAATAAAGACCTCCAGGCACAGACTAGGCCAGAATAAATACCTCAAGGCACAGACTAGACCAGAATAAAAACCTCAAGGCACAAACTAGACCAGAATAAAAACCTCCAGGCACAGACTTGACTTGACTAGACTAAAAACCTCCAGGCACAGACTAGGCCAGAATAAATACCGCAAGGCACAGACTAGACCAGAATAAAAACCTCAAGGCACAAACTAGACCAGAATAAAAACCTCCAGGCACAGACTTGACTAGACTAAACTAAAAACCTCCAGGCACAGACTAGACTTGTCTAAAAACCTCCAGGCACAGACTAGACTTGTTTAAAAACCTCCAGGCACAGACTAGCCTAGACAAAATATCTCCTGGCACAGACTGGACCAGAATAAAGACCTCCAGGCACAGACTACGCCAGAATAAATACCTCAAGGCACAGACTAGACCAGAATAAAAACCTCAAGGCACAAACTAGACCAGAATAAAAACCTCCAGGCACAGACTTGACTAGACTAAACTAAAAACCTCCAGGCACAGACTAGACTTGTCTAAAAACCTCCAGGCACAGACTAGACTTGTTTAAAAACCTCCAGGCACAGACTAGCCCAGACAAAATATCTCCTGGCACAGACTGGACCAGAATAAAGACCTCCAGGCACAGACTACGCCAGAATAAATACCTCAAGGCACAGACTAGACCAGAATAAAAACCTCAAGGCACAAACTAGACCAGAATAAAAACCTCCAGGCACAGACTTGACTAGACTTGTCTAAAAACCTCCAGGCACAGACTAGACTTGTCTAAAAACCTCCAGGCACAGACTAGACTTGTTTAAAAACCTCCAGGCACAGACTAGCCTAGACAAAATATCTCCTGGCACAGACTGGACCAGAATAAAGACCTCCAGGCACAGACTAGGCCAGAATAAATACCTCAAGGCACAGACTAGACCAGAATAAAAACCTCAAGGCACAAACTAGACCAGAATAAAAACCTCCAGGCACAGACTTGACTTGACTAGACTAAAAACCTCCAGGCACAGACTAGATGAGACTAAAAACCTCCAGGCACAGACTAGATAAGAATAAAATCCTCCAGGCACAGACTAGAAGAGACTAAATACCTCCAGGCACAGACTAGACGTGTCTAAAAACCTACAGGCACAGACTAGAGTAGACAAAATATCTCCTGGCACAGACTGGATCAGAATAAAAAACTCAGGGCACAGAGTAGACGTGTCTAAAAACCCCCAGGCACAGACTAGCCTAGACAAAATATCTCCTGGCACAGACTGGAACAGAATAAAGACCTCCAGGCACAGACTAGACGAGACTAAAAACCTCCAGGCACAGACTAGACATGTCTAAAGACCTACAGGCACAGACTAGACCAGAATAAAAACCTCCAGGCACAGAGTTGACTAGACTAGACTAAAAACCATCAGGCACAGACTAGATGAGACTAAGAACACCCAGGCACAGACTAGACCAGAATAAATACCTCCAGGCACAGACTAGACGAAACTACAATCCTCCAGGCACAGACTAGACGTGTCTAAGAACCTCCAGGCACAGACTAGCCTAGACAAAATATCTCCTGGCACAAACTGGATCAGAATAAAAAACTCAGGGCACAGAGTAGACCAGAATAAAAATCCTCCAGGCACAGACTAGACCAGAATAAAACCCTCCAGGCACAGACTAGACCAGAATAAAAACCTCCAGGCACAGACTTGACTAGACTAGACTAAAAACCTCCAGGCACTGACTAGACGTGTCTAAAACCCTCCAGGCACAGACTAGCCTAGACAAAATGTCTCCTGGCACAGACTGGACCAGAATAAAGACCTCCAGGCACAGACTAGGACAGAATAAATACCTCAAGGCACAAACTAGACCAGAATAAAAACCTCCAGGCACAGACTTGACTTGACTAGACTAAAAACCTCCAGGCACAGACTAGACGAGACTAAAAACCTCCAGGCACAGACTAGACTAGACTAAAAACCTCCAGGCACAGACTAGAAATGTCTAAAGACCTACAGGCACAGACTAGACCAGAATAAAAACCTCCAGGCACAGAGTTGACTAGACTAGACTAAAAACCTCCAGGCACAGACTAGATGAGACTAAGAACACCCAGGCACAGACTAGATAAGAATAAAAACCTCCAGGCACAGACTAGACGAAACTACAATCCTCCAGGCACAGACTAGACGTGTCTAAGAACCTCCAGGCACAGACTAGCCTAGACAAAATATCTCCTGGCACAAACTGGATCAGAATAAAAAACTCAGGGCACAGACTAGACCAGAATAAAAATCCTCCAGGCACAGACTAGACCAGAATAAAAACCCTCCAGGCACAATCTAGACCAGAATAAAAACCTCCAGGCACAGACTTGACTAGACTAAACTAAAAACCTCCAGGCACAGACTAGACTTGTCTAAAAACCTCCAGGCACAGACTAGACTTGTCTAAAAACCTCCAGGCACAGACTAGCCTAGACAAAATATCTCCTGGCACAGACTGGACCAGAATAAAGACCTCCAGGCACAGACTAGGATAGAATAAATACATCAAGGCACAGACTAGACCAGAATAAAAACCTCAAGGCACAAACTAGACCAGAATAAAAACCTCCTGGCACAGACTTGACTTGACTAGACTAAAAACCTCCAGGCACAGACTTGACTTGACTAGACTAAAAACCTCCAGGCACAGACTAGACAAGACTAAAAACCTCCAGGCATAGACTAGACGAGAGTAAAAACCTCCAGGCATAGACTAGACATGTCTAAAGTCCTACAGGCACAGACTAGACCAGAATAAAACCCTCCAGGCACAGACTTGACTAGACTAGACTAAAAACATCCAGGCACAGACTAGATAAGAATAAAAACCTCCAGGCACAGACTAGACGAGACTATAAACCTAAAGGCACAGACTAGAGGAGACTGAAAAACACCAGGCACAAACTAGACGACACTAAAAAACACCAGGCACAGACTAGACGAGACTAAAAACCTCCAGGCACAGACTAGACATTGTCTAAAAACCTACAGGCACAGACTAGCCTAGACAAAACATCTCCTGGCACAGACTGGATCAAGAATAAGAAACTCCGGGCACAGACGTAGACCAGAATAAAAATCCTCCAGGCACAGACTAGACTGAGACTAAGAACCCTCCAGGCACAATCTAGATCAGAATAAAAACCTCCAGGCACGAGACTTACTAGACGAGACTAAAAACCTCCAGGCACAGACTAGACGTGTCTAAAAACCTCCAGGCACAGACTAGCCTAGACAAAATATCTCCTGGCACAGACTGGACCAGAATAAAGACCTCCAGGCACAGACTAGGACAGAATAAATACCTCAAGGCACAGACTAGACCAGAATAAAAACCCTCCAGGCACAAACTAGACCAGAATAAAAACCTCCAGGCACAGACTTGACTAGACTAGACTAAAAACGTCGATGCACAGACTAGATGAGACTACAAAACTCCAGGTACAGACTAGACATGTCTAAAGACCTACAGGCACAGACTAGACCAGAATAAAACCCTACAGGCACAGACTTGACTTGACTAGACGAAAAACCTCCAGGCACAGAATAGATGAGACTAAAAACCTCCAGGCACAGACTAGATAACAATAAAATCCTCCAGGCACCGACTAGTCGAGACTAAATACCTCCAGGCACAGACTAGACGTGTCTAAAAACCTCCAGGCACAGACTAGCCTAGACAAAATATCTCCTGGCACAGACTGGACCAGAATAAAAACTTCCAGGCACAGACTAGACCTGAATAAAAATCTCCAGGCACAGACTTGACTAGACTAGACGAAAAACCTCCAGCCACAGACAAGATGTGACTAAAAACCGCCAGGCACAGACTAGATTAGAATAAAAACCTCCAGGCACAGACTAGACCAGAATAAAAACCTCCAGGCACAGACTAGACCAGAATAAAACCCTCCAGGCACAGACTTGACTTGAGTAGACTAAAAGCCTCCAGGCACAAACTAGATATGACTAAAAACCCCCAGGCACAGACTAGATGAGAATAAAATCCTCCAGGCACAGTCTAGACCAGAATAAAAACTCCAGGCACAGTCTAGACCAGAATAAAAACCTCTAGGCACAGCCTAGACCAGAATAAAAACCTCCAGGCACAGACTAGACCAGAATAAAACCCTACAGGCACAGACTAGACCAGAATAAAACCCTACAGGCACAGACTTGACTTGACTAGACTAAAAACCTCCAGGCACAGACTAGATGAGACTAAAACCTCCAGGCACAGACTAGATAAGAATAAAAACCTCCAGGCACAGACTAGACGAAACTACAATCCTCCAGGCACAGACTAGACGTGTCTAAGAACCTCCAGGCACAGACTACCCTAGACAAAATATCTCCTGGCACAAACTGGATCAGAATAAAAAACTCAGGGCACAGAGTAGACCAGAATAAAAATCTTCCAGGCACAGACTAGACCAGAATAAAAACCCTCCAGGCACAATCTAGACCAGAATAAAAACCTCCAGGCACAGACTAGCCTAGACAAAATATCTCCTGGCACAGACTGGACCAGAATAAAGACCTCCAGGCACAGACTAGGCCAGAATAAATACCTCAAGGCACAGACTAGACCAGAATAAAAACCTCAAGGCACAAACTAGACCAGAATAAAAGCCTCCAGGCACAGACTTGACTTGACTAGACTAAAAACCTCCAGGCACAGACTAGACGAGACTAAAAACCTCCAGGCACAGACTAGACCAGAATAAAAACCTCCAGGCACCGAGATGACAAGACTAGACTAAAAACCTCCAGGCACAGACTAGATGAGACTAAGAACACCCAGGCACAGACAAGATAAGAATAAAATCCTCCAGGCACAGAGTAGAAGAGACTAAATACCTCCAGGCACAGACTAGACGTGTCTAAAAACCTCCAGGCACAGACTAGCCTAGTCAAAATATCTCCTGGCACAGACTGGAACAGAATAAAGACCTCCAGGCACAGACTAGACGAGACTAAAAACCTCCAGGCACAGACTAGACATGTCTAAATACCTACAGGCACAGACTAGACATGTCTAAAGACCTACAGGCACAGACTAGACCAGAATCAAAACCTCCAGGCACAGAGTTGACTAGACTAGACTAAAAACCATCAGGCACAGACTAGATGAGACTAAGAACACCCAGGCACAGACTAGATAAGAATAAAAACCTCCAGGCACAGACTAGACGAAACTACAATCCTCCAGGCACAGACTAGACGTGTCTAAGAACTTCCAGGCACAGACTAGCCTAGACAAAATATCTCCTGCCACAAACTGGATCAGAATTAAAAACTCAGGGCACAGACTAGACCAGAATAAAAACCCTCCAGGCACAGACTAGACCAGAATAAAAACCCTCCAGGCACAGACTAGACCAGAATAAAAACCCTCCAGGCACAATCTAGAGCAGAATAAAAACCTCCAGGCACAGACTTGACTAGACTAAACTAAAAACCTCCAGGCACAGACTAGACTTCTCTAAAAACCTCCAGGCACAGACTAGCCTAGACAAAATATCTCCTGGCACAGACTGGACCAGAATAAAGACCTCCAGGCACAGACTAGGCCAGAATAAATACCTCAAGGCACAGACTAGACCAGAATAAAAACCTCAAGGCACAAACTAGACCAGAATAAAAACCTCCAGGCACAGACTAGATAAGAATAAAATCCTCCAGGCACAGACTAGAAGAGACTAAATACCTCCAGGCACAGACTAGACGTGTCTAAAAACCTACCGGCACAGACTAACCTAGACAAAATATCTCCTGGCATTGACGGGACCAGAATAAAGACCTCCAGGCACAGACTAGATGAATCGAAAAACCTCCAGGCACAGACTAGACCAGAATAAAAACCTCAAGGCACAAACTAGAGAAGAATAAAAACCTCCAGGCACAGACTTGACTAGAGTAGACTAAAAACCTCCAGACACAGACTAGATGATACTAAAAACCTCCAGGCACAGACTAGATGATACTAAAAACCTCCAGGCACAGACAAGACCAGAATAAAAACCTCCAGGCGCAGACTAGACCAGAATAAAGACCTCCAGGCACAGACTAGACCAGAATAAATCCTCCAGGCTCAGACAAGACCAGAATAAAAACTTCCAGGCACAGACTAGACCAGAATAAAATCCTTCAGTCAAAGACTAGACCAGAATAAAAACCTCCAGGCACAGACTAGACCAGAATAAAAACCTCTAGGTCCAGACTAGACTAGACTAGACGAAAAACCTCGATGCACAGACTATATTAGACTAGACAAAATACCTAAAAGCACAGACTAGACCAGAATAAAAACCTCCAGGCACAGACTAGAAAAGAATAAAAACCTCCATTCACAGACTAGACTAGACTACACTAAAAACCTCCAGGCACAGACTATACTAGACTAGACTAAATACCTCCAGGCACAGACTAGACGAGACTAAAAACCTCCAGGCACTGACTAGGGGAGACTAAAAACCTCCAGGCACAGACTAGCCTAGACAAAATATCACCTGGCACAGACAGGACCAGAATAAAGACAGGCAGGCACAGACTAGACCAGAATGAAAACCTTCAGGCACAGACTAGACGTGTCTAGAAACCTACAGGCACAGACTAGCCTAGACAAAATCTCTCCTGGCACAGACAGGACCAGAATAAAGACCTCCAGGCACAGACTGGACCAGAATAAAACCCTCCAGGCACAGACTAGACCAGAATAAAAACCTCCAGGCACAGACTAGACTAGACTGAAATCCTCCAGGCACAGACTTGAATACCTTAAAAACATCCAGGAATAGACTAGACTTGACTAGAAACCTCCAGCCACAGACTAGTTTAGGATAAAAACCTCCACAAACACACTAGAATAGACTAAAAACCTCCAGGCACTGACGAGACTAGACTAAAAACCTCCAGGCACTGACTAGATGAGACTAAAAACCTCCAGGCACAAATATGACTGGAAGGAAAACAAGCAGGCACACACTAGACTGGAATTAAAACCACCAGGAAAAGGCTAGACAAAACTAGACTTACAAAATCGAGACACAGACCAGACTAGACTGAACACCTTCAGGCACGGAATAGACTAGACTAGACTAGACTAGACTTAAAACCTCCCGGCATAGACTAGGCAAGACTAGACTGAAAATACACAGGCACAGGGTAGGCTAGACTGAAAACCTCCAGGCACAGAGTAGACGAGAATAAAAATCTCCAGGCTTAGGTTAGACTAGACTGAAAACCTCCAGGCACAGACTAGACTAGAATGAACACCTTCAGGCACGGAGTAGGCTAGCCTAGACTTAAAACCTCCAGGCACAGTCTAGACTAGACTATACAAAAATCCTCCAAGCACAGACTAGACTAGAGTAGACAAGGAACTTGCAGCCGCAGACTAGACGAGAGTAAAAACCACCAGGGACAAACTCAACGAGACTAAAAACCTCCAGGCACAGACTAGATGAGACTAAAAACCTCCAGGCACAGACTAGACCAGAATAAAAACCTCCAGACACAGACTTGACTTGTCTAGACTAAAAACCTCCAGGCACAGACTATAGGAGACTAAAAACCTCCAGGCACAGACTAGACGAGACGAAAAACCTACAGGCACAGACTAGCCTAGACAAAATATCTCCTGGCACAGACAGGACCAGATTAAAGAAAGGCAGGCACAGACTAGACCAGAATAAAAAACTGCAGGCACAGACAAGACGTGTGTAAAACCTCCAGGAACAGACTAGACAAGAATAAAAACCTCCAGGCACAGACTTGACTTGACTAGACTAAAAACCTCCAGGCACAGATTAGATGAGACTAAAAAACCTCCAGGCACAAACTCGACATGTCTAAAAACCTCCAGGCACAGACTAGCCTAGACAAAATATCTCCTGGCACAGACTGGACCAGAATAAAGACCTCCAGGCACAGACTAGGCCAGAATAAATACCTCAAGGCACAGACTAGACCAGAATAAAAACCTCAAGGCACAAACTAGACCAGAATAAAAACCTCCTGGCACAGACTTGACTTGACTAGACTAAAAACCTCCAGGCACAGACTAGGCCAGAATAAATACCGCAAGGCACAGACTAGACCAGAATAAAAACCTCAAGGCACAAACTAGACCAGAATAAAAACCTCCAGGCACAGACTTGACTAGACTAAACTAAAAACCTCCAGGCACAGACTAGACTTGTCTAAAAACCTCCAGGCACAGACTAGACTTGTCTAAAAACCTCCAGGCACAGACTAGCCTAGACAAAATATCTCCTGGCACAGACTGGACCAGAATAAAGACCTCCAGGCACAGACTAGGCCAGAATAAATACCTCAAGGCACAGACTAGACCAGAATAAAAACCTCAAGGCACAAACTAGACCAGAATAAAAACCTCCAGGCACAGACTTGACTTGACTAGACTAAAAACCTCCAGGCACAGACTAGATGAGACTAAAAACCTCCAGGCACAGACTAGATAAGAATAAAATCCTCCAGGCACAGACTAGAAGAGACTAAATACCTCCAGGCACAGACTAGACGTGTCTAAAAACCTACAGGCACAGACTAGAGTAGACAAAATATCTCCTGGCACAGACTGGATCAGAATAAAAAACTCAGGGCACAGAGTAGACGTGTCTAAAAACCCCCAGGCACAGACTAGCCTAGACAAAATATCTCCTGGCACAGACTGGAACAGAATAAAGACCTCCAGGCACAGACTAGACGAGACTAAAAACCTCCAGGCACAGACTAGACATGTCTAAAGACCTACAGGCACAGACTAGACCAGAATAAAAACCTCCAGGCACAGAGTTGACTAGACTAGACTAAAAACCATCAGGCACAGACTAGATGAGACTAAGAACACCCAGGCACAGACTAGACCAGAATAAAAACCTCCAGGCACAGACTAGACGAAACTACAATCCTCCAGGCACAGACTAGACGTGTCTAAGAACCTCCAGGCACAGACTAGCCTAGACAAAATATCTCCTGGCACAAACTGGATCAGAATAAAAAACTCAGGGCACAGAGTAGACCAGAATAAAAATCCTCCAGGCACAGACTAGACCAGAATAAAAACCCTCCAGGCACAGACTAGACCAGAATAAAAACCTCCAGGCACAGACTTGACTAGACTAGACTAAAAACCTCCAGGCACTGACTAGACGTGTCTAAAAACCTCCAGGCACAGACTAGCCTAGACAAAATATCTCCTGGCACAGACTGGACCAGAATAAAGACCTCCAGGCACAGACTAGGCCAGAATAAATACCTCAAGGCACAGACTAGACCAGAATAAAAACCTCCAGGCACAGACTTGACTTGACTAGACTAAAAACCTCCAGGCACAGACTAGACGAGACTAAAAACCTCCAGGCACAGACTAGACGAGACTAAAAACCTCCAGGCACAGACTAGACGAGACTAAAAACCTCCAGGCACAGACTAGATAAGAATAAAAACCTCCAGGCACAGACTAGACAAAACTACAATCCTCCAGGCACAGACTAGACATCTCTAAGAACCTACAGGCACAGACTAGCCTAGACAAAATATCTCCTGGCACAAACGGGATCAGAATAAAAAACTCAGGGCACAGACTAGACCAGAATAAAAACCTCCAGGCACAGACTAGACCAGAATAAAAACCCTCCAGGCACAGACTAGACCAGAATAAAAACCCTCCAGGCACAGACTAGACCAGAATAAAAACCTCCAGGCACAGACTTGAATAGACTAGTCTAAAAACCTCCAGGCACAGACTACACTTGTCTAAAAACCTCCAGGCACAGACTAGCCTAGACAAAATATCTCCTGGCACAGACTGGACCAGAATAAATACCTCCAGGCACAGACTAGGCCAGAATAAATACCTCAAGGCACAGACTAGGCCAGAATAAATACCTCAAGGCACAGACTAGACCAGAATAAAAACCTCAAGGCACAGACTAGACCAAAATAAAACCCTCCAGGCACAGACTTGACTTGAGTAGACTAAAAACAACCAGGCACAGACTAGATATGACTAAAAACCCCCAAGCACAGACTAGATGAGAATAAAATCCTCCAGGCACAGTCTAGACCAGAATAAAAACCTCTAGGCACAGACTAGACCAGAATAAAACCCTCCAGGCACAGACTTGACTAGACTAAAAACATCCAGGCACAGACCAGAGGAGACTAAAAATCTCCAGGCACAGACTAGAGGAGACTAAAAACCTCCAGGCACAGACTAGACATGTCTAAAAACCTACTGGCACCGACTAGCCTAGACAAAATAACTCCTAGCACAGACTGGACCAGAATACAGAACTCCGGGCACAGACTGTACCAGAATAAAAGCCTCCAGGCAAAGACTAGACTAGACTAAAAAACTACAGGCACAGACTAGACGTGTCTAAAAACCTCCAGGCACAGACTAGCCGAGACAAAATATTTCCTTCCACAGACTGGACCAGAATAAAGACCTCCAGGCACAGACTAGATGAGACTAAAAACCTCCAGGCACAGACTAGACCAGAATAAAAACCTCAAGGCACAAACTAGACCAGAATAAAAACCTCCAGGCACAGACTTGATTTGACTAGACTAAAAACCTCCAGGCACAGACTGGATGAGACTATAAACCACCAGGCACAGACTAGACGAGACTAAAAACCTCCAGGCACAGACTAGACGTGTGTAGAAACCTACAGGCACAGACTAGCCTAGACAAAATATCTCCTCACACAGACTGGACCAGAATACGGACCTCCAGGCACAGACTAGACCAGAATAAAAAAAATCGAGGCACACACTACACTTGACTAGACTAAAAACCTCCAGGCACAGACTAGACGAGACTAAAAACCTCCATTCACAGACTAGAAAAGAATAAAAACCCTCCAGGCACAGACTAGACCAGAATAAAAACCTCCAGGCACAGACTAGACCAGAGTAAAAACCCTTCAGGCACAAACTAGACCGGAATAAAAACCTCCAGGCACAGACTTGACTAGACTAGACTAAAAACCTCCAGGCACAGACTTGACTTGACTAGACTCAAAACATCCAGGCACAGACTAGACATGTCTAAAAACCTCCAGGCACAGACTTGATGAGACTATAAACCTCAAGGCACAGACTAGACAAGACTAAAAAATCTCCAGGCACAGACTAGACATGTCTAAAAACCTCCAGGCACAGACTAGCCTAGACAAAATATCTCCTGGCACAGACTGGACCAGAATAAATACCTCCAGGCTCAGACTAGACCAGAATAAATACCTCCAGGAACAGACTAGACGAGACTAAAAAACTCCAGGCGCAGACTAGACGAGACTAAAAACCTCCAGGCACAGACTAGACGAGACTAAAAACCACCAGGGACAGACTAGACCAGAATAAAAACCACCAGGCACAGACTTGATTTGACTAGACTATAAACCTCCATTCACAGACTAGACGAGACTAAAAAACACCAGGCACTGACTAGACCAGAATAAAAACCTCCAGGCACAGACTTGACTAGACTAGACTAAAACCCTCCAGGCACAGACTAGCCTAGACAAAATGTCTCCTGGCACAGACTGGACCAGAATAAAGACCTCCAGGCACAGACTAGGACAGAATAAATACCTCAAGGCACAAACTAGACCAGAATAAAAACCTCCAGGCACAGACTTGACTTGACTAGACTAAAAACCTCCAGGCACAGACTAGACGAGACTAAAAACCTCCAGGCACAGACTAGACGAGACTAAAAACCTCCAGGCACAGACTAGATAAGAATAAAAACCTCCAGGCACAGACTAGACAAAACTACAATCCTCCAGGCACAGACTAGACATCTCTAAGAACCTACAGGCACAGACTAGCCTAGACAAAATATCTCCTGGCACAAACGGGATCAGAATAAAAAACTCAGGGCACAGACTAGACCAGAATAAAAACCTCCAGGCACAGACTAGACCAGAATAAAAACCCTCCAGGCACAGACTAGACCAGAATAAAAACCCTCCAGGCACAGACTAGACCAGAATAAAAACCTCCAGGCACAGACTTGAATAGACTAGTCTAAAAACCTCCAGGCACAGACTACACTTGTCTAAAAACCTCCAGGCACAGACTAGCCTAGACAAAATATCTCCTGGCACAGACTGGACCAGAATAAATACCTCCAGGCACAGACTAGGCCAGAATAAATACCTCAAGGCACAGACTAGGCCAGAATAAATACCTCAAGGCACAGACTAGACCAGAATAAAAACCTCAAGGCACAGACTAGACCAAAATAAAACCCTCCAGGCACAGACTTGACTTGAGTAGACTAAAAACAACCAGGCACAGACTAGATATGACTAAAAACCCCCAAGCACAGACTAGATGAGAATAAAATCCTCCAGGCACAGTCTAGACCAGAATAAAAACCTCTAGGCACAGACTAGACCAGAATAAAACCCTCCAGGCACAGACTTGACTAGACTAAAAACATCCAGGCACAGACCAGAGGAGACTAAAAATCTCCAGGCACAGACTAGAGGAGACTAAAAACATCCAGGAACAGACTAGAGGAGACTAAAAACCTCCAGGCACAGACTAGACATGTCTAAAAACCTACTGGCACCGACTAGCCTAGACAAAATAACTCCTAGCACAGACTGGACCAGAATACAGAACTCCGGGCACAGACTGTACCAGAATAAAAGCCTCCAGGTAAAGACTAGACTAGACTAAAAAACTACAGGCACAGACTAGACGTGTCTAAAAACCTCCAGGCACAGACTAGCCGAGACAAAATATTTCCTTCCACAGACTGGACCAGAATAAAGACCTCCAGGCACAGACTAGATGAGACTAAAAACCTCCAGGCACAGACTAGACCAGAATAAAAACCTCAAGGCACAAACTAGACCAGAATAAAAACCTCCAGGCACAGACTTGATTTGACTAGACTAAAAACCTCCAGGCACAGACTGGATGAGACTATAAACCACCAGGCACAGACTAGACGAGACTAAAAACCTCCAGGCACAGACTAGACGTGTGTAGAAACCTACAGGCACAGACTAGCCTAGACAAAATATCTCCTCACACAGACTGGACCAGAATACGGACCTCCAGGCACAGACTAGACCAGAATAAAAAAAATCGAGGCACACACTACACTTGACTAGACTAAAAACCTCCAGGCACAGATTAGACGAGACTAAAAACCTCCATTCACAGACTAGAAAAGAATAAAAACCCTCCAGGCACAGACTAGACCAGAATAAAAACCTCCAGGCACAGACTAGACCAGAGTAAAAACCCTTCAGGCACAAACTAGACCGGAATAAAAACCTCCAGGCACAGACTTGACTAGACTAGACTAAAAACCTCCAGGCACAGACTTGACTTGACTAGACTCAAAACATCCAGGCACAGACTAGACATGTCTAAAACCTCCAGGCACAGACTTGATGAGACTATAAACCTCAAGGCACAGACTAGACAAGACTAAAAAATCTCCAGGCACAGACTAGACATGTCTAAAAACCTACAGGCACAGACTAGCCTAGACAAAATATCTCCTGGCACAGACTGGACCAGAATAAATACCTCCAGGCTCAGACTAGACCAGAATAAATACCTCCAGGAACAGACTAGACGAGACTAAAAAACTCCAGGCGCAGACTAGACGAGACTAAAAACCTCCAGGCACAGACTAGACGAGACTAAAAACCACCAGGGACAGACTAGACCAGAATAAAAACCACCAGGCACAGACTTGATTTGACTAGACTATAAACCTCCATTCACAGACTAGACGAGACTAAAAAACACCAGGCACTGACTAGACGACCCTAAAAAACACCAGGCACAGACTAGACGACACAAAAAAACACCAGGCACAGACTAGACGAGACTAAAAACCTCCAGGCACAGACTAGACATGCCTAAAAACCTACAGGCACAGACTAGCCTAGACAAAGCATCCCCTGGCACAGACTGGACCAGAATAAAAACCTCCAGGCACAGACTAGATGAGACTAAGAACACCCAGGCACAGACTTCATAAGAATAAAAACCTCCAGGCACAGACTAGACGAGACTAAAAACATCCAGGCACAGACTAGACGTGTCTAAAAACCTCCAGGCACAGACTAGCCTAGACAAAATATTTCCTTCCACAGACTGGACTAGAATAAAAACCTCCAGGCACAGACTAGATGAGACTAAATACCTCCAAGCAAAGACTAGACCAGAATAAAAACCTCCAGGCACAGACTTGATTTGACTAGACCAAAAAACCTCCAGGCACAGACTGGATGAGACTATAAACCACCAGGCACAGACTAGACGAGACTAAAATCTTCCAGGCACAGACTAGACGTGTGTAGAAACCTACAGGCACAGGCTAGCCTAGACAAAATATCTCCTCACACAGACTGGACCAGAATACGGACCTCCAGGCACAGACTAGACCAGAATAAAAAAATCCAGGCACACACTACACTTGACTAGACTAAAAACCTCCAGGCACAGACTAGACTTGTCTAAAAACCTCCAGGCACAGACTAGCCTAGACAAAATATCTCCTGGCACAGACTGGACCAGAATAAAGACCTCCAGGCACAGACTAGGCCAGAATAAATACCTCAAGGCACAGACTAGACCAGAATAAAAACCTCAAGGCACAAACTAGACCAGAATAAAAACCTCCAGGCACAGACTTGACTTGACTAGACGAGACTAAAAACCTCCAGGCACAGACTAGACGAGACTAAAAACCTCCAGGCACAGACTAGATAAGAATAAAAACCTCCAGGCACAGACTAGACAAAACTACAATCCTCCAGGCACAGACTAGACATCTCTAAGAACCTACAGGCACAGACTAGCCTAGACAAAATATCTCCTGGCACAAACGGGATCAGAATAAAAAACTCAGGGCACAGACTAGACCAGAATAAAAACCTCCAGGCACAGACTAGACCAGAATAAAAACCCTCCAGGCACAGACTAGACCAGAATAAAAACCCTCCAGGCACAGACTAGACCAGAATAAAAACCTCCAGGCACAAACTAGACCGGAATAAAAACCTCCAGGCACAGACTTGACTAGACTAGACTAAAAACCTCCAGGCACAGACTTGACTTGACTAGACTCAAAACATCCAGGCACAGACTAGACATGTCTAAAAACCTCCAGGCACAGACTTGATGAGACTATAGACCTCAAGGCACAGACTAGACAAGACTAAAAAATCTCCAGGCACAGACTAGACATGTCTAAAAACCTACAGGCACAGACTAGCCTAGACAAAATATCTCCTGGCACAGACTGGACCAGAATAAATACCTCCAGGCTCAGACTAG
>JAESHU010000084.1:72907-93390 GCA_017639245.1 Myiopsitta monachus | reverse complement strand
AAAAACCCTACAGGCACAGACTTGACTAGACTAAAAACCTCCAGGCACAGACTAGATGAGACTAAAAACCTCCAGGCACAGACTAGATAAGAATAAAATCCTCCAGGCACAGACAAGAAGAGACTAAAAACCTCCAGGCACAGACTAGCCAGGACAAAATATCTCCTGGCACAGACTGGACCAGAATAAAGACCTCCAGGCACAGACTAGACGAGACTAAAAACCTCCAGGCACAGACTAGACATGTCTAAAGACCTACAGGCACAGACTAGACCAGAATAAAAACCTCCAGGCACAGACTAGATGAGACTAAGAACACCCAGGCACAGACTAGATAACAATAAAAACCTCCAGGCAGAGACTAGACGAAACTACAATCCTCCAGGCACAGACTAGACATGTCTAAGAACCTCCAGGCACAGACTAGCCTAGACAAAATATCTCCTGGCACAAACTGGATCAGAATAAAAAACTCAGGGCACAGACTAGACCAGAATAAAAATCCTCCAGGCACAGACTAGACCAGAATAAAAACCTCCAGGCACAGACTTGACTAGACTAGACTAAAAACCTCCAGGCACAGACTAGACTTGTCTAAAAACCTCCAGGCACAGACTAGCCTAGACAAAATATCTCCTGGCACAGACTGGAAAAGAATAAAGACCTCCAGGCACAGACTAGGCCAGAATAAATACCTCAAGGCACAGACTAGACCAGAATAAAAACCTCAAGGCACAAACTAGACCAGAATAAAAACCTCCAGGCACAGACTTGACTTGACTAGACTAAAAAACTCCAGGCACAGACTAGAAGAGACTAAAAACCTCCAGGCACAGACTAGGCATGTCTAAAGACCTACAGGCACAGACTAGACCAGAATAAAAACCTCCAGGCACAGAGCTGACTAGACTAGACTAAAAACCTCCAGGCACAGACTAGATAACAATAAAAACCTCCAGGCAGAGACTAGACGAAACTACAATCCTCCAGGCACAGACTAGAAGTGTCTAAGAACCTCCAGGCACAGACTAGCCTAGACAAAATATCTCCTGGCACAAACTATATCAGAATAAAAAACTCAGGGCACAGACTAGACCAGAATAAAAATCCTCCAGGCACAGACTAGACCTGAATAAAAACCCTCCAGGCACAATCTAGACCAGAATAAAAAAATCCAGGCACAGACTTGACTAGACTAGACTAAAAACCTCCAGGCACAGACTAGACTTGTCTAAAAACCTCCAGGCACAGACTAGCCTAGACAAAATATCTCCTGGCACAGACTGGACCAGAATAAATACCTCAAGGCACAGACTAGGCCAGAATAAATACCTCAAGGCACAGACTAGACCAGAATAAAAACCTCAAGGCACACACTAGGCCAGAATAAAAACCTCCAGGCACAGACTTGACTTGACTAGACTAAAAACCTCCAGGCACAGACTAGACGAGACTAAAAACCTCCAGGCACAGACTAGACATGTCTAAAGTCCTACAGGCACAGACTAGACCAGAATAAAACCCTCCAGGCACAGACTTGACTAGACTAGACTAAAAACCTCCAGGCACAGACTAGATAAGTATAAAAAACTCCAGGCACAGACTAGACGAGACTAAAAACCTCCAGGCACAGACTAGACGTGTCTAAAAACCTACAGGCACAGACTAGCCTAGACGAAATATCTCCTGGCACAGACTGGAAGAAAATAAGGACCTCCAGGCACAGACTAGACCAGAATAAAAACCTCCAGGCACAGACTAGACCAGAATAAAAACCTCCAGGCACAGACTAGACCAGAATAAAAACCTCCAGGCACAGACTAGACCAGAATAAGGACCTCCAGGCTCAGACTAGACCAGAATAAAAAACTCCAGGCACAGACTTGACTTGACTAGACTAAAAACTTCCAGGCACAGACTAGACCTGTCTAGAAACCTACAGGTACAGACTAGCCTAGACAAAAGCTCTCCTGGCACAGGCTGGACCAGAATAAAGACCTCCAGGCACAGACTAGACCAGAATAAAACCCTCCAGGCACAGACTAGACCAGAATAAAAACCTCCAGGCACAGACTAGACTAGACTTAAATCCTCCAGGCACAGACTTGAATAGTTTAAATACATCCAGGAATAGACTAGACTAGAATAGAAACCTCCAGCCACAGACTAGTTTAGGATAAAAACCACCACAAACACACTAGAATTGACTAAAAATTTCCAGGCACAGACTAGACAAGACTAAAAACCTCCAGGCACAGAATAGACATGTCTAAAAACCTACAGGCACAGACTAGAATAGATAAAATATCTCATGGCACAGACTGGACCAGAATAAAGACCTCCAGGCACAGACTAGACCAGAATAAAAACCTCCAATCACAGACTAGACGAGAATAAAAACCTCCAGGCACAGAATTGACTTGATTAGACTAAAAACCTCCAGGCCCAGACTTGACTTGACTAGACCAAAAACCTCCAGGCACAGACTTGATGAGACTAAAACCCCCCAGGCACAGACTAGATAAGAATAAAAACCTCCAGGCACAGACTAGACGAGACTAAAAACCTCAAGTCACAGACTAGACGTGTCTAAAAACCTACAGGCACAGACTAGCCTAGACAAAATATCTCCTGGCACAGACAGGACCATAATAAAGACCTCCAGGCACAGACTAGATGAGACTAAAAACCTCCAGGCACAGAGTAGACCAGAATAAAAACCTCCAGGCACAGACTGGACCTGAATAAAAACCTAAAGGCACAGACTAGGCGAGACTACACTAAAAACCTCCAGCCACAGACTATACTAGACTAGACTGAATACCTCCAGGCACAGACTAGACGAGACTAAAAACCTCCAGGCACTGACTAGATGAGACTGAAAACCTCCAGGCACAGACAATATGTGACTAAAAACCTCCAGGCACAGACTAGATGTGTCGAAAAGCCTACAGGCACAGACTAGCCTAGACAAAATATCTCCTGGCATTGACGGGACCAGAATAAAGACCTCCAGGCACAGACTAGATGAGTCGAAAAACCTCCAGGCACAGACTAGACCAGAATAAAAACCTCCAGGCACAGACTAGACCAAAATAAAAACCTCCAGGCACAGACTAGACCAGAATAAAACCTCCAGGCACAGACTTGACTTGACTAGACAAGAAACCTCCAGGCACAGACTAGACTTGTCTAAAAACCTCCAGGCACAGACTAGCCTTGACAAAATATCTCCTGGCACAGACTGGACCAGAATAAAGACCTCCAGGCACAGACTAGGCCAGAATAAATACCTCAAGGCACAGACTAGACCAGAATAAAAACCTCAAGGCACAAACTAGACCAGAATAAAAACCTCCAGGCACAGACTTGACTTAACTAGACTATAAACCTCCAGGCACAGACTAGACGAGACTAAAAACCTCCAGGCACAGACTAGACATGTCTAAAGTATTACAGGCACAGACTAGACCATAATAAAACCCTCCAGGCACAGACTTGACTAGACGAGACTAAAAACCTCCAGGCACAGACTAGATGAGACTAAATACCTCCAAGCACAGACTAGACCAGAATAAAAACCCGCCAGGCACAAACTAGACCAGAATAAAAGCCTCCAGGCTCAGACTTGACTAGACTAGACGAAAAACGTCGAGGCACAGACTAGATGAGACTACAAACCTCCAGCCACAGACTAGACAAGACTCAAAACCTCCAGGCACAGACTAGACATGTCTAAAGACCTACAGGCACAGACTAGACCAGAATAAAACCCTACAGGCACAGACTTGACTAGACTAAAAACCTCCAGGCACAGACTAGATGAGACTAAAAACCTCCAGGCACAGACTAGATAAGAATAAAATCCTCCAGGCACAGACTAGAAGAGACTAAAAACCTCCAGGCACAGACTAGCCTAGACAAAATATCTCCCGGCACAGACTGGAAAAAAATAAGGACCTCCAGGCACAGACTAGACCAGAATAAAAACCTCCAGGCACAGACTAGACCAGAATAAAAACCTCCAGGCACAGAATAGACATGTCTAAAAACCTACAGGCACAGACTAGAATAGATAAAATATCTCATGGCACAGACTGGACCAGAATAAAGACCTCCAGGCACAGACTAGACCAGAATAAAAACCTCCAATCACAGACTAGACGAGAATAAAAACCTCCAGGCACAGAATTGACGAGAATAAAAACCTCCAGGCACAGAATTGACTTGATTAGACTAAAAACCTCCAGGCCCAGACTTGACTTGACTAGACCAAAAACCTCCAGGCACAGACTCGATGAGACTAAAACCCCCCAGGCACAGACTAGATAAGAATAAAAACCTCCTAGGCACAGACTAGATGAGACTAAAAACCTCAAGTCACAGACTAGACGTGTCTAAAAACCTACAGGCACAGACTAGCCTAGACAAAATATCTCCTGGCACAGACAGGACCATAATAAAGACCTCCAGGCACAGACTAGATGAGACTAAAAACCTCCAGGCACAGAGTAGACCAGAATAAAAACCTCCAGGCACAGACTGGACCTGAATAAAAACCTAAAGGCACAGACTAGGCGAGACTACACTAAAAACCTCCAGCCACAGACTACACTAGACTAGACTGAATACCTCCAGGCACAGACTAGACGAGACTAAAAACCTCCAGGCACTGACTAGATGAGATTAAAAACCTCCAGGCACAGACTAGATGTGTCGAAAAGCCTACAGGCACAGACTAGCCTAGACAAAATATCTCCTGGCATTGACGGGAAAAGAAAAAAGACCTCCAGGCACATACTAGATGAGTCGAAAAACCTCCAGGCACAGACTAGACCAGAATAAAAACCTCCAGGCACAGACTAGACCAAAATAAAAACCTCCAGGCACAGACTAGACCAGAATAAAACCTCCAGGCACAGACTTGACTTGTCTAAAAACCTCCAGGCACAGACTAGCCTTGACAAAATATCTCCTGGCACAGACTGGACCAGAATAAAGACCTCCAGGCACAGACTAGGCCAGAATAAATACCT
Organism: Myiopsitta monachus; assembly: GCA_017639245.1. Lineage (NCBI taxonomy): Eukaryota > Metazoa > Chordata > Aves > Psittaciformes > Psittacidae > Myiopsitta > Myiopsitta monachus. The sequence continues at coordinate 88,354 of JAESHU010000084.1, read as the reverse complement.
CAAGGCACAGACTAGACCAGAATAAAAACCTGAAGGCACAAACTAGACCAGAATAAAAACCTCCAGGCACAGACTTGACTTAACTAGACTATAAACCTCCAGGCACAGACTAGACGAGACTAAAAACCTCCAGGCACAGACTAGACATGCCTAAAGTCTTACAGGCACAGACTAGACCGTAATAAAACCCTCCAGGCACAGACTTGACTAGACGAGACTAAAAACCTCCAGGCACAGACTAGATGAGACTAAATACCTCCAAGCACAGACTAGACCAGAATAAAAACCCGCCAGGCACAAACTAGACCAGAATAAAAGCCTCCAGGCACAGACTTGACTAGACCAGACGAAAAACGTCGAGGCACAGACTAGATGATTCTACAAACCTCCAGCCTCACACTAGACAAGACTCAAAACCTCCAGGCACAGACTAGACATGTCTAAAGACCTACAGGCACAGACTAGACCAGAATAAAACCCTACAGGCACAGACTTGACTAGACTAAAAACCTCCAGGCACAGACTAGATGAGACTAAAAACCTCCAGGCACAGACTAGATAAGAATAAAATCCTCCAGGCACAGACTAGAAGAGACTAAATACCTCCAGGCACAGACTAGACGTGTCTAAAAACCTCCAGGCACAGACTAGCCAGGACAAAATATCTCCTGGCACAGACTGGACCAGAATAAAGACCTCCAGGCACAGACTAGACGAGACTAAAAACCTCCAGGCACAGACTAGACATGTCTAAAGACCTACAGGCACAGACTAGACCAGAATAAAAACCTCCAGGCACAGACTAGATGAGACTAAGAACACCCAGGCACAGGCTAGATAACAATAAAAACCTCCAGGCAGAGACTAGACGAAACTACAATCCTCCAGGCACAGACTAGACATGTCTAAGAACCTCCAGGCACAGACTAGCCTAGACAAAATATCTCCTGGCACAAACTGGATCAGAATAAAAAACTCAGGGCACAGACTAGACCAGAATAAAAATCCTCCAGGCACAGACTAGACCTGAATAAAAACCCTCCAGGCACAGACTAGACCAGAATAAAAACCTCCAGGCACAGACTTGACTAGACTAGACTAAAAACCTCCAGGCACAGACTAGACTTGTCTAAAAACCTCCAGGCACAGACTAGCCTAGACAAAATATCTCCTTTCACAGACTGGACCAAAATAAAGACATCCAGGCACAGACTAGGCCAGAATAAATACCTCAAGGCACAGACTAGACCAGAATAAAAACCTCAAGGCACAAACTAGACCAGAATAAAAACCTCCAGGCACAGACTTGACTTGACTAGACTAAAAAACTCCAGGCACAGACTAGAAGAGACTAAAAACCTCCAGGCACAGACTAGGCATGTCTAAAGTATTACAGGCACAGACTAGACCAGAATAAAAACCTCCAGGCACAGAGCTGACTAGACTAGACTAAAAACCTCCAGGCACAGACTAGATAACAATAAAAACCTCCAGGCAGAGACTAGACGAAACTACAATCCTCCAGGCACAGACTAGAAGTGTCTAAGAACCTCCAGGCACAGACTAGCCTAGACAAAATATCTCCTGGCACAAACTATATCAGAATAAAAAACTCAGGGCACAGACTAGACCAGAATAAAAATCCTCCAGGCACAGACTAGACCTGAATAAAAACCCTCCAGGCACAATCTAGACCAGAATAAAAAAATCCAGGCACAGACTTGACTAGACTAGACTAAAAACCTCCAGGCACAGACTAGACTTGTCTAAAAACCTCCAGGCACAGACTAGCCTAGACAAAATATCTCCTGGCACAGACTGGAAAAGAATAAATACCTCAAGGCACAGACTAGGCCAGAATAAATACCTCAAGGCACAGACTAGACCAGAATAAAAACCTCAAGGCACACACTAGGCCAGAATAAAAACCTCCAGGCACAGACTTGACTTGACTAGACTAAAAACCTCCAGGCACAGACTAGACGAGACTAAAAACCTCCAGGCACAGACTAGACATGTCTAAAGTCCTACAGGCACAGACTAGACCAGAATAAAACCCTCCAGGCACAGACTTGACTAGACTAGACTAAAAACCTCCAGGCACAGACTAGATAAGTATAAAAAACTCCAGGCACAGACTAGACGAGACTAAAAACCTCCAGGCACAGACTAGCCTAGACGAAATATCTCCTGGCACAGACTGGAAGAAAATAAGGACCTCCAGGCACAGACTAGACCAGAATAAAAACCTCCAGGCACAGACTAGACCAGAATAAAAACCTCCAGGCACAGACTAGACCAGAATAAAAACCTCCAGGCACAGACTAGACCAGAATAAGGACCTCCAGGCTCAGACTAGACCAGAATAAAAAACTCCAGGCACAGACTTGACTTGACTAGACTAAAAACTTCCAGGCACAGACTAGACCTGTCTAGAAACCTACAGGTACAGACTAGCCTAGACAAAAGCTCTCCTGGCACAGGCTGGACCAGAATAAAGACCTCCAGGCACAGACTAGACCAGAAGAAAACCCTCCAGGCACAGACTAGACCAGAATAAAAACCTCCAGGCACAGACTAGACTAGACTTAAATCCTCCAGGCACAGACTTGAATAGTTTAAATACATCCAGGAATAGACTAGACTAGAATAGAAACCTCCAGCCACAGACTAGTTTAGGATAAAAACCACCACAAACACACTAGAATTGACTAAAAATTTCCAGGCACAGACTAGACAAGACTAAAAACCTCCAGGCACAGAATAGACATGTCTAAAAACCTACAGGCACAGACTAGAATAGATAAAATATCTCATGGCACAGACTGGACCAGAATAAAGACCTCCAGGCACAGACTAGACCAGAATAAAAACCTCCAATCACAGACTAGACGAGAATAAAAACCTCCAGGCACAGAATTGACTTGATTAGACTAAAAACCTCCAGGCCCAGACTTGACTTGACTAGACCAAAAACCTCCAGGCACAGACTTGATGAGACTAAAACCCCCCAGGCACAGACTAGATAAGAATAAAAACCTCCAGGCACAGACTAGACGAGACTAAAAACCTCAAGTCACAGACTAGACGTGTCTAAAAACCTACAGGCACAGACTAGCCTAGACAAAATATATCCTGGCACAGACAGGACCATAATAAAGACCTCCAGGCACAGACTAGATGAGACTAAAAACCTCCAGGCACAGAGTAGACCAGAATAAAAACCTCCAGGCACAGACTGGACCTGAATAAAAACCTAAAGGCACAGACTAGGCGAGACTACACTAAAAACCTCCAGCCACAGACTATACTAGACTAGACTGAATACCTCCAGGCACAGACTAGACGAGACTAAAAACCTCCAGGCACTGACTAGATGAGATTAAAAACCTCCAGGCACAGACTAGATGAGACTAAATACCTCCAAGCACAGACTAGACCAGAATAAAAACCCGCCAGGCACAAACTAGACCAGAATAAAAGCCTCCAGGCACAGACTTGACTAGACTAGACGAAAAACGTCGAGGCACAGACTAGATGAGACTACAAACCTCCAGCCACAGACTAGACAAGACTCAAAACCTCCAGGCACAGACTAGACATGTCTAAAGACCTACAGGCACAGACTAGACCAGAATAAAACCCTACAGGCACAGACTTGACTAGACTAAAAACCTCCAGGCACAGACTAGATGAGACTAAAAACCTCCAGGCACAGACTAGATAAGAATAAAATCCTCCAGGCACAGACTAGAAGAGACTAAATACCTCCAGGCACAGACTAGACGTGTCTAAAAACCTCCAGGCACAGACTAGACATGTCTAAAGACCTACAGGCACAGACTAGACCAGAATAAAAACCTCCAGGCACAGACTAGATGAGACTAAGAACACCCAGGCACAGACTAGATAACAATAAAAACCTCCAGGCAGAGACTAGACGAAACTACAATCCTCCAGGCACAGACTAGACATGTCTAAGAACCTCCAGGCACAGACTAGCCTAGACAAAATATCTCCTGGCACAAACTGGATCAGAATAAAAAACTCAGGGCACAGACTAGACCAGAATAAAAATCCTCCAGGCACAGACTAGACCTGAATAAAAACCCTCCAGGCACAGACTAGACCAGAATAAAAACCTCCAGGCACAGACTTGACTAGACTAGACTAAAAACCTCCAGGCACTGACTAGACATTTCTAAAGTCCTACAGGCACAGACTAGACCAGAATAAATACCTCCAGGCACAGACTTGACTAGACTAGACTAAAAACCTCCAGGCACAGACTAGATAAGAATAAAAACCTCCGGGCACAGACTAGACGAGACTAAGAACGTCCAGGCACAGACTAGACCAGAATAAAAACCACCAGGCACAGACTTGACTTAACTAGACTAAAAACCTCCAGGCACAGACTAGACGTGTCTAAAAACCTCCAGGCACAGACTAGCCTAGGCAAAATATCTCCTGGCACAGACTGGAAAAAAATAAGGACCTCCAGGCACAGACTAGACCAGAATAAAAACCTACAGGCACAGACTAGACCAGAATAAAAACCTCCAGGCACAGACTAGACCAGAATAAAAACCTCCAGGCACAGACTAGACCAGAATAAAGACCTCCAGGCTCAGACTAGACTAGACTAGACTAAAAACCTCCAGGCACAGACTAGACGTGTCTAGAAACCTACAGGCACAGACTAGCCTAGACAAAATATCTCCTGGCATTGACGGGACCAGAATAAAGACCTCCAGGCACAGACTAGATGAGTCGAAAAACCTCCAGGCACAGACTAGACCAGAATAAAAACCTCCAGGCACAGACTAGACCAAAATAAAAACCTCCAGGCACAGACTAGACCAGAATAAAACCTCCAGGCACAGACTTGACTTGACTAGACAAGAAACCTCCAGGCACAGACTAGACTTGTCTAAAAACCTCCAGGCACAGACTAGCCTTGACAAAATATCTCCTGGCACACACTGGACCAGAATAAAGACCTCCAGGCACAGACTAGGCCAGAATAAAAACCTCAAGGCACAAACTAGACCAGAATAAAAACCTCCAGGCACAGACTTGACTTAACTAGACTATAAACCTCCAGGCACAGACTAGACGAGACTAAAAACCTCCAGGCACAGACTAGACATGTCTAAAGTATTACAGGCACAGACTAGACCATAATAAAACCCTCCAGGCACAGACTAGACCAGAATAAAAATCCTCCAGGCACAGACTAGACCTGAATAAAAACCCTCCAGGCACAGACTAGACCAGAATAAAAACCTCCAGGCACAGACTTGACTAGACTAGACTAAAAACCTCCAGGCACAGACTAGACTTGTCTAAAAACCTCCAGGCACAGACTAGCCTAGACAAAATATCTCCTGGCACAGACTGGAAAAGAATAAAGACCTCCAGGCACAGACTAGGCCAGAATAAATACCTCAAGGCACAGACTAGACCAGAATAAAAACCTCAAGGCACAAACTAGACCAGAATAAAAACCTCCAGGCACAGACTTGACTTGACTAGACTAAAAACCTCCAGGCACAGACTAGAAGAGACTAAAAACGTCCAGGCACAGACTAGACATTTCTAAAGTCCTACAGGCACAGACTAGACCAGAATAAAACCCTCCAGGCACAGACTTGACTAGACTAGACTAAAAACCTCCAGGCACAGACTAGATAAGAATAAAAACCTCCGGGCACATACTAGACGAGACTAAAAACCTCCAGGCATAGACTAGACCAGAATAAAAACCACCAGGCACAGACTTGACTTAACTAGACTAAAAACCTCCAGGCACAGACTAGACGTGTCTAAAAACCTCCAGGCACAGACTAGCCTAGACAAAATATCTCCTGGCACAGACTGGAAAAAAATAAGGACCTCAAGGCACAGACTAGACCAGAATAAAAACCTACAGGCACAGACTAGACCAGAATAAAAACCTCCAGGCACAGACTAGACCAGAATAAAAACCTCCAGGCACAGACTAGACCAGAATAAAAACCTCCAGGCACAGACTAGACCAGAATAAAGACCTCCAGGCTCAGACTAGACTAGACTAGACTAAAAACCTCCAGGCACAGACTAGACCTGTCTAGAAACCTACAGGTACAGACTAGCCTAGACAAAAGCTCTCCTGGCACAGGCTGGACCAGAATAAAGACCTCCAGGCGCAGAGTAGACCAGAAGAAAACCCTCCAGGCACAGACTAGACCAGAATAAAAACCTCCAGGCACAGACTAGACTAGACTTAAATCCTCCAGGCACAGACTTGAATAGTTTAAATACATCCAGGAATAGACTAGACTAGAATAGAAACCTCCAGCCACAGACTAGTTTAGGATAAAAACCACCACAAACACACTAGAATTGACTAAAAATTTCCAGGCACAGACTAGACAAGACTAAAAACCTCCAGGCACAGAATAGACATGTCTAAAAACCTACAGGCACAGACTAGAATAGATAAAATATCTCATGGCACAGACTGGACCAGAATAAAGACCTCCAGGCACAGACTAGACCAGAATAAAAACCTCCAATCACAGACTAGACGAGAATAAAAACCTCCAGGCACAGAATTGACTTGATTAGACTAAAAACCTCCAGGCCCAGACTTGACTTGACTAGACTAAAAACCTCCAGGCACAGACTCGATGAGACTAAAACCCCCCAGGCACAGACTAGATAAGAATAAAAACCTCCAGGCACAGACTAGACCAGAATAAAACCTCCAGGCACAGACTTGACTTGACTAGACAAAAAACCTCCAGGCATAGACTTGACTAGACTATACAAAGTACCTCTAGGCACAGACTATACTAGAGTAGACTAGGAACTTGCAGCCGCAGACTAGACGAGAGTAAAAACTACCAGGGACAAACTCAACGAGACTAAAAACCTCCAGGCACAGACTAGACCTGTCTAGAAACCTACAGGCACAGACTAGCCTAGACAAAATCTCTACTGGCACAGACTGGACCAGAATAAAGACCTCCAGGCAGAGACTGGACCAGAATAATACCCTCCAGGCACAGACTAGACCAGAATAAAAACCTCCAGGCACAGACTAAACTAGACTTAAATCCTCCAGGCACAGACTTGAATACATTCAAAACATCCAGGAATAGACTAGACTTGACTAGAAACCTCCAGCCACAGACTAGTTTAGGATAAAAACCTCCACAAACACACTAGAATAGACTAAAAACCTCCAGGCACTGACGAGACTAGACTAAAACCCACCAGGCACAGTCTACACCAGACTTAAAACATCCAGGCACAAACAAGACTGGAAGGAAAACAAGCAGGCACACACTAGACTGGAATTAAAACCACCAGGAAAACGCTAGACAAAACTAGACTTACAAAATCGAGACACAGACCAGACTAGACTGAACACCTTCAGGCACGGAATAGACTAGACTAGACTAGACTTAAAACCTCCCGGCATAGACTAGGCAAGACTAGACTGAAAATACACAGGCACAGAGTAGGCTAGACTGAAAACCTCCAGGCACAGAGTAGACGAGAATAAAAAACTCCAGGCTTAGGTTAGACTAGACTGAAAGCCTCCAGGCACAGACTAGACTAGAATGAACACCTTCAGGCACGGAGTAGGCTAGCCTAGACTTAAAACCTCCAGGCACAGTCTAGACTAGACTATACAAAAATCCTCCAAGCACAGACTAGACTAGAGTAGACAAGGAACTTGCAGCCGCAGACTAGACGCGAGAAAAAACCACCAGGGACAAACTCAACGAGACTAAAAACCTCCAGGCACAGACTAGACGAGACTAAAAACCTCCAGGCACAGACTAGACCAGAATAAAAACCTCCAGGCACAGAGTTGACTAGACTAGACTAAAAACCTCCAGGCACAGACTAGATGAGACTAAGAACACCCAGGCACAGACTAGATAACAATAAAAACCTCCAGGCACAGACTAGATGAAACTACAATCCTCCAGGCACAGACTAGACATGCCTAAGAACCTCCAGGCACAGACTAGCCTAGACAAAATATCTCCTGGCACAAACTGGATCAGAATAAAAAACTCAGGGCACAGACTAGACCAGAATAAAAATCCTCCAGGCACAGACTAGACCTGAATAAAAACCCTCCAGGCACAGACTAGACCAGAATAAAAACCTCCAGGCACAGACTTGACTAGACTAGACTAAAAACCTCCAGGCACAGACTAGACTTGTCTAAAAACCTCCAGGCACAGACTAGCCTAGACAAAATATCTCCTGGCACAGACTGGAAAAGAATAAAGACCTCCAGGCACAGACTAGGCCAGAATAAATACCTCAAGGCACAGACTAGACCAGAATAAAAACCTCAAGGCACAGACTAGACCAGAATAAAACCCTCCAGGCACAGACTTGACTTAACTAGACTATAAACCTCCAGGCACAGACTAGACGAGACTAAAAACCTCCAGGCACAGACTAGACATGTCTAAAGTATTACAGGCACAGACTAGACCATAATAAAACCCTCCAGGCACAGACTTGACTAGACGAGACTAAAAACCTCCAGGCACAGACTAGATGAGACTAAATACCTCCAAGCACAAACTAGACCAGAATAAAAGCCTCCAGGCACAGACTTGACTAGACTAGACGAAAAACGTCGAGGCACAGACTAGATGAGACTACAAACCTCCAGCCACAGACTAGACAAGACTCAAAACCTCCAGGCACAGACTAGACATGTATAAAGACCTACAGGCACAGACTACCCCAGAATAAAACCCTACAGGCACAGACTTGACTAGACTAAAAACCTCCAGGCACAGACTAGATGAGACTAAAAACCTCCAGGCACAGACTAGATAAGAATAAAATCCTCCAGGCACAGACTAGAAGAGACTAAATACCTCCAGGCACAGACTAGACGTGTCTAAAAACCTCCAGGCACAGACTAGACCTGTCTAGAAACCTACAGGTACAGACTAGCCTAGACAAAAGCTCTCCTGGCACAGGCTGGACCAGAATAAAGACCTCCAGGCACAGACTAGACTAGACTTAAATCCTCCAGGCACAGACTTGAATAGTTTAAATACATCCAGGAATAGCCTAGACTAGAATAGAAACCTCCAGCCACAGACTAGTTTAGGATAAAAACCACCACAAACACACTAGAATTGACTAAAAATTTCCAGGCACAGACTAGACAAGACTAAAAACCTCCAGGCACAGAATAGACATGTCTAAAAACCTACAGGCACAGACTAGAATAGATAAAATATCTCATGGCACAGACTGGACCAGAATAAAGACCTCCAGGCACAGACTAGACCAGAATAAAAACCTCCAATCACAGACTAGACGAGAATAAAAACCTCCAGGCACAGAATTGACTTGATTAGACTAAAAACCTCCAGGCCCAGACTTGACTTGACTAGACTAAAAACCTCCAGGCACAGACTCGATGAGACTAAAACCCCCAGGCACAGACTAGATAAGAATAAAAACCTCCAGGCACAGACTAGACCAGAATAAAACCTCCAGGCACAGACTTGACTTGACTAGACAAAAAACCTCCAGGCATAGACTTGACTAGACTATACAAAGTACCTCTAGGCACAGACTATACTAGAGTAGACTAGGAACTTGCAGCCGCAGACTAGACGAGAGTAAAAACTACCAGGGACAAACTCAACGAGACTAAAAACCTCCAGGCACAGACTAGACCTGTCTAGAAACCTACAGGCACAGACTAGCCTAGACAAAATCTCTACTGGCACAGACTGGACCAGAATAAAGACCTCCAGGCAGAGACTGGACCAGAATAATACCCTCCAGGCACAGACTAGACCAGAATAAAAACCTCCAGGCACAGACTAAACTAGACTTAAATCCTCCAGGCACAGACTTGAATACATTAAAAACATCCAGGAATAGACTAGACTTGACTAGAAACCTCCAGCCACAGACTAGTTTAGGATAAAAACCTCCACAAACACACTAGAATAGACTAAAAACCTCCAGGCACTGACGAGACTAGACTAAAACCCACCAGGCACAGTCTACACCAGACTTAAAACATCCAGGCACAAACAAGACTGGAAGGAAAACAAGCAGGCACACACTAGACTGGAATTAAAACCACCAGGAAAAGGCTAGACAAAACTAGACTTACAAAATCGAGACACAGACCAGACTAGACTGAACACCTTCAGGCACGGAATAGACTAGACTAGACTAGACTTAAAACCTCCCGGCATAGACTAGGCAAGACTAGACTGAAAATACACAGGCACAGAGTAGGCTAGACTGAAAAACTCCAGGCACAGAGTAGACGAGAATAAAAAACTCCAGGCTTAGGTTAGACTAGACTGAAAGCCTCCAGGCACAGACTAGACTAGAATGAACACCTTCAGGCACGGAGTAGGCTAGCCTAGACTTAAAACCTCCAGGCACAGTCTAGACTAGACTATACAAAAATCCTCCAAGCACAGACTAGACTAGAGTAGACAAGGAACTTGCAGCCGCAGACTAGACGCGAGAAAAAACCACCAGGGACAAACTCAACGAGACTAAAAACCTCCAGGCACAGACTAGACGAGACTAAAAACCTCCAGGCACAGACTAGACCAGAATAAAAACCTCCAGGCACAGAGTTGACTAGACTAGACTAAAAACCTCCAGGCACAGACTAGATGAGACTAAGAACACCCAGGCACAGACTAGATAACAATAAAAACCTCCAGGCACAGACTAGATGAAACTACAATCCTCCAGGCACAGACTAGACATGCCTAAGAACCTCCAGGCACAGACTAGCCTAGACAAAATATCTCCTGGCACAAACTGGATCAGAATAAAAAACTCAGGGCACAGACTAGACCAGAATAAAAATCCTCCAGGCACAGACTAGACCTGAATAAAAACCCTCCAGGCACAGACTAGACCAGAATAAAAACCTCCAGGCACAGACTTGACTAGACTAGACTAAAAACCTCCAGGCACAGACTAGACTTGTCTAAAAACCTCCAGGCACAGACTAGCCTAGACAAAATATCTCCTGGCACAGACTGGAAAAGAATAAAGACCTCCAGGCACAGACTAGGCCAGAATAAATACCTCAAGGCACAGACTAGACCAGAATAAAAACCTCAAGGCACAGACTAGACCAGAATAAAACCCTCCAGGCACAGACTTGACTTAACTAGACTATAAACCTCCAGGCACAGACTAGACGAGACTAAAAACCTCCAGGCACAGACTAGACATGTCTAAAGTATTACAGGCACAGACTAGACCATAATAAAACCCTCCAGGCACAGACTTGACTAGACGAGACTAAAAACCTCCAGGCACAGACTAGATGAGACTAAATACCTCCAAGCACAAACTAGACCAGAATAAAAGCCTCCAGGCACAGACTTGACTAGACTAGACGAAAAACGTCGAGGCACAGACTAGATGAGACTACAAACCTCCAGCCACAGACTAGACAAGACTCAAAACCTCCAGGCACAGACTAGACATGTCTAAAGACCTACAGGCACAGACTAGACCAGAATAAAACCCTACAGGCACAGACTTGACTAGACTAAAAACCTCCAGGCACAGACTAGATGAGACTAAAAACCTCCAGGCACAGACTAGATAAGAATAAAATCCTCCAGGCACAGACTAGAAGAGACTAAATACCTCCAGGCACAGACTAGACGTGTCTAAAAACCTCCAGGCACAGACTAGCCAGGACAAAATATCTCCTGGCACAGACTGGACCAGAATAAAGACCTCCAGGCACAGACTAGACGAGACTAAAAACCTCCAGGCACAGACTAGACATGTCTAAAGACCTACAGGCACAGACTAGACCAGAATAAAAACCTCCAATCACAGACTAGACGAGAATAAAAACCTCCAGGCACAGAATTGACTTGATTAGACTAAAAACCTCCAGGCCCAGACTTGACTTGACTAGACTAAAAACCTCCAGGCACAGACTCGATGAGACTAAAACCCCCCAGGCACAGACTAGATAAGAATAAAAACCTCCAGGCACAGACTAGACCAGAATAAAACCTCCAGGCACAGACTTGACTTGACTAGACAAAAAACCTCCAGGCATAGACTTGACTAGACTATACAAAGTACCTCTAGGCACAGACTATACTAGAGTAGACTAGGAACTTGCAGCCGCAGACTAGACGAGAGTAAAAACTACCAGGGACAAACTCAACGAGACTAAAAACCTCCAGGCACAGACTAGACCTGTCTAGAAACCTACAGGCACAGACTAGCCTAGACAAAATCTCTACTGGCACAGACTGGACCAGAATAAAGACCTCCAGGCAGAGACTGGACCAGAATAATACCCTCCAGGCACAGACTAGACCAGAATAAAAACCTCCAGGCACAGACTAAACTAGACTTAAATCCTCCAGGCACAGACTTGAATACATTAAAAACATCCAGGAATAGACTAGACTTAGACTAGAAACCTCCAGCCACAGACTAGTTTAGGATAAAAACCTCCACAAACACACTAGAATAGACTAAAAACCTCCAGGCACTGACGAGACTAGACTAAAACCCAGCAGGCACTGTCTACACCAGACTTAAAACATCCAGGCACAAACAAGACTGGAAGGAAAACAAGCAGGCACACACTAGACTGGAATTAAAACCACCAGGAAAAGGCTAGACAAAACTAGACTTACAAAATCGAGACACAGACCAGACTAGACTGAACACCTTCAGGCACGGAATAGACTAGACTAGACTAGACTTAAAACCTCCCGGCATAGACTAGGCAAGACTAGACTGAAAATACACAGGCACAGAGTAGGCTAGACTGAAAAACTCCAGGCACAGAGTAGACGAGAATAAAAAACTCCAGGCTTAGGTTAGACTAGACTGAAAGCCTCCAGGCACAGACTAGACTAGAATGAACACCTTCAGGCACGGAGTAGGCTAGCCTAGACTTAAAACCTCCAGGCACAGTCTAGACTAGACTATACAAAAATCCTCCAAGCACAGACTAGACTAGAGTAGACAAGGAACTTGCAGCCGCAGACTAGACGCGAGAAAAAACCACCAGGGACAAACTCAACGAGACTAAAAACCTCCAGGCACAGACTAGACGAGACTAAAAACCTCCAGGCACAGACTAGACCAGAATAAAAACCTCCAGGCACAGAGTTGACTAGACTAGACTAAAAACCTCCAGGCACAGACTAGATGAGACTAAGAACACCCAGGCACAGACTAGATAACAATAAAAACCTCCAGGCACAGACTAGATGAAACTACAATCTTCCAGGCACAGACTAGACATGCCTAAGAACCTCCAGGCACAGACTAGCCTAGACAAAATATCTCCTGGCACAAACTGGATCAGAATAAAAAACTCAGGGCACAGACTAGACCAGAATAAAAATCCTCCAGGCACAGACTAGACCTGAATAAAAACCCTCCAGGCACAGACTAGACCAGAATAAAAACCTCCAGGCACAGACTTGACTAGACCAGACTAAAAACCTCCAGGCACAGACTAGACTTGTCTAAAAACCTCCAGGCACAGACTAGCCTAGACAAAATATCTCCTGGCACAGACTGGAAAAGAATAAAGACCTCCAGGCACAGACTAGGCCAGAATAAATACCTCAAGGCACAGACTAGACCAGAATAAAAACCTCAAGGCACAGACTAGACCAGAATAAAACCCTCCAGGCACAGACTTGACTTAACTAGACTATAAACCTCCAGGCACAGACTAGACGAGACTAAAAACCTCCAGGCACAGACTAGACATGTCTAAAGTATTACAGGCACAGACTAGACCATAATAAAACCCTCCAGGCACAGACTTGACTAGACGAGACTAAAACCTCCAGGCACAGACTAGATGAGACTAAATACCTCCAAGCACAAACTAGACCAGAATAAAAGCCTCCAGGCACAGACTTGACTAGACTAGACGAAAAACGTCGAGGCACAGACTAGATGAGACTACAAACCTCCAGCCACAGACTAGACAAGACTCAAAACCTCCAGGCACAGACTAGACATGTCTAAAGACCTACAGGCACAGACTACCCCAGAATAAAACCCTACAGGCACAGACTTGACTAGACTAAAAACCTCCAGGCACAGACTAGATGAGACTAAAAACCTCCAGGCACAGACTAGATAAGAATAAAATCCTCCAGGCACAGACTAGAAGAGACTAAATACCTCCAGGCACAGACTAGACGTGTCTAAAAACCTCCAGGCACAGACTAGCCAGGACAAAATATCTCCTGGCACAGACTGGACCAGAATAAAGACCTCCAGGCACAGACTAGACGAGACTAAAAACCTCCAGGCACAGACTAGACATGTCTAAAGACCTACAGGCACAGACTAGACCAGAATAAAAACCTCCAGGCACAGACTAGATGAGACTAAGAACACCCAGGCACAGACTAGATAACAATAAAAACCTCCAGGCAGAGACTAGACGAAACTACAATCCTCCAGGCACAGACTAGACATGTCTAAGAACCTCCAGGCACAGACTAGCCTAGACAAAATATCTCCTGGCACAAACTGGATCAGAATAAAAAACTCAGGGCACAGACTAGACCAGAATAAAATCCTCCAGGCACAGACTAGACCTGAATAAAAACCCTCCAGGCACAGACTAGACCAGAATAAAAACCTCCAGGCACAGACTTGACTAGACTAGACTAAAAACCTCCAGGCACAGACTAGACTTGTCTAAAAACCTCCAGGCACAGACTAGCCTAGACAAAATATCTCCTGGCACAGACTGGAAAAGAATAAAGACCTCCAGGCACAGACTAGGCCAGAATAAATACCTCAAGGCACAGACTAGACCAGAATAAAAACCTCAAGGCACAAACTAGACCAGAATAAAAACCTCCAGGCACAGACTTGACTTGACTAGCCTAAAAACCTCCAGGCACAGACTAGACCAGAATAAAAACCTCAAGGCACAGACTAGACATTTCTAAAGTCCTACAGGCACAGACTAGACCAGAATAAAACCCTCCAGGCACAGACTTGACTTGACTAGACTAAAAACCTCCAGGCACAGACTAGCCTAGACAAAGCATCTCCTGGCACAGACTGGACCAGAATACAGAACTCCGGGCACAGACTGGACCAGAATAAAAACCTCCAGGCACAGACTAGATGAGACTAAGTACCCCCAGGCACAGACTAGATAAGAATAAAAACCTCCGGGCACAGACTAGACGAGACTAAAAACCTCCAGGAACAGACTAGACGTGTCTAAAAACCTCCAGGCACAGACTAGCCTAGACAAAATATCTCCTGGCACAGACTGGAAAAAATAAGGACCTCAAGGCACAGACTAGACCATAATAAAAACCTACGGCACAGACTAACCAGAAAAACCTCCATCACAGACTAGACCAGAATAAAAACCTCCAGGCA
>JAESHU010000084.1:0-72407 GCA_017639245.1 Myiopsitta monachus | reverse complement strand
TCGAGGCACAGACTAGATGAGACTACAAACCTCCAGCCACAGACTAGACGAGACTAAAAACCTCCAGGCACAGACTAGACGAGACTAAAAACATCCAGGCAAAGACTAGACATGTCTAAAAACCTCCAGGCACAGACTAGCCTAGACAAAATATTTCCTGGCACAGACAGGACCAGAGTAAAAACATCTAGGCACAGACTAGATGAGACTAAATACCTCCAAGCACAGACTAGACCAGAATAAAAACCTCCAGGCACAAACTAGACCAGAATAAATACCTCCAGGCACAGACATGACTAGACTAGACTAAAAACGTCGAGGCACAGACTAGATGAGACTACAAACCTCCAGCCACAGACTAGACAAGACTCAAAACCTCCAGGCACAGACTAGACATGTCTAAAGACCTACAGGCACAGACTAGACCAGAATAAAAACCTCCAGGCACAGAGTTGACTAGACTAGACTAAAAACCTCCAGGCACAGACTAGATAAGAATAAAAACCTCCAGGCACAGACTAGAAAAGAATAAAGACCTCCAGGCACAGACTATGCGAGACTAAAATCCTCCAGGCACAGACTAGGCGAGACTAAAAACATCCAGGCAAAGACTACACGAGACTAAAAACCTATAGGCACAGACTAGACCAGAATAAAAACCACCAGGCACAGACTTGACTTGACTAGACTATAAACCTCCAGGCACAGACTAGCCTAGACAAAGCATCTCCTGGCACAGACTGGACCAGAATACAGAACTCCGGGCACAGACTGGAACAGAATAAAAACCTCCAGGCACAGACTAGATGAGACTAAGAACCCCCAGGCACAGACTTGATAAGAATAAAAACCTCCAGGCACAGACTAGACGAGACTAAAAACCTCCAGGCACAGACTAGCCTAGACAAAATATCTCCTGGCACAGACTGGACCAGAATAAAAACCTCCAGGCACAGACTAGATAAGAATAAATACCTCCAGGCACAGACTACACTAGACTAGATTAAAAACCTCCAGCCACAGACAAGATGAGACTAAAAACCCATAGGCACAGACTAGATAAGAATAAAAACACCCAGGTAGAGACTAGAAAAGAATAAAAACCTCCAGGCACAGACTAGACCAGAATAAAACCCTCCAGGCACAGACTTGACTTGAGTAGACTAAAAACCTCCAGGCACAGACTAGATATGACTAAAAACCCCCAGGCACAGACTAGATGAGAATAAAATCCTCCAGGCACAGTCTAGACCAGAATAAAAAACTCCAGGCACAGACTAGACCAGAATAAAAACCTCTAGGCACAGACTAGACCAGAATAAAAACCTCTAGGCACAGACTAGACCAGAATAAAAACCTCTAGGCACAGACTAGACCAGAATAAAACCCTCCAGGCACAGACTTGACTTTACTAGACTAAAAACATCCAGGCACAGACCAGAGGAGACTAAAAACCTCCAGGCAAAGACTAGACGAGACTACAAACCTCCAGGCAAAGACTAGACGAGACTACAAACCTCCAGGCACAGACTAGACGAGACTAAAAACCTCCAGGCACAGACTAGACGAGACTAAAAACCTCCAGGCACAGACTAGACCAGAATAAAAACCTCCAGGCGCAGACTAGATGAGACTAAGAACACCCAGGCACAGACTAGATGAGACTACAAACCTCCAGGCACAGACTAGACAAGACTCAAAACCTCCAGGCACAGACTAGACATGTCTAAAGACCTACAGGCACAGACTAAACCAGAATAAAAACTTCCAGGCACAGACTAGATGAGACTAAATACCTCCAAGCACAGACTAGACCAGAATAAAAACCTCCAGGCACAAACTAGACCAGAATAAATACCTCCAGGCACAGACTTGACTAGACTAGACTAAAAACGTCGAGGCACAGACTATATGAGACTACAAACCTCCAGGCACAGACTAGGCGAGACAAAAACCTCCAGGCACAGACTAGACAAGACTAAAAACCTCCAAGCACAGACTAGACATGTCTAAAAACCTACAGGCACAGACTAGAATAGACAAAATATCTCCTGGCACAGACTGGAATAGAATAAATACCTCCAGGCTCAGACTAGACCAGAATAAAAACCTCCAGGAACAGACCAGACGAGACTAAAAAACTCCAGGCACAGACTAGATGAGAATAAAATCCTCCAGGCACAGTCTAGAACAGAATAAAAAATTCCAGGCACAGACTAGACCAGAATAAAAAGCTCTAGGCACAGACTAGACCAGAATAAAAACCTCTTGGCACAGACTAGACCAGAATAAAAACCTCTTGGCACAGACTAGACCAGAATAAAAACCTCTTGGCACAGACTAGACCAGAATAAAAACCTCCAGGCACAGACTAGATGAGACTAAAATCCTCCAGGCACAGACTAGGCGAGACTAAAATCCTCCAGGCACAGACTAGGCGAGACTAAAAACATCCAGGCAAAGACTAGTCGAGACTAAAAACCTATAGGCACAGACTAGACCAGAATAAAAACCACCAGGCACAGACTTGACTTGACTAGACTATGAACCTCCAGGCACAGACTAGCCTAGACAAAGCATCTCCTGGCACAGACTGGACCAGAATACAGAACTCCGGGCACAGACTGGAACAGAATAAAAACCTCCAGGCACAGACTAGATGAGACTAAGAACCCCCAGGCACAGACTCGATGAGAATAAAATCCTCCAGGCACAGTCTAGACCAGAATAAAAAACTCCAGGCACAGACTAGACCAGAATAAAAACCTCTAGGCACAGACTAGACCAGAATAAAAACCTCTAGGCACAGACTAGACCAGAATAAAACCCTCCAGGCACAGACTTGACTTTACTAGACTAAAAACATCCAGGCACAGACCAGAGGAGACTAAAACCTCCAGGCAAAGACTAGACGAGACTACAAACCTCCAGGCAAAGACTAGACGAGACTACAAACCTCCAGGCACAGACTAGACGAGACTAAAAACCTCCAGGCACAGACTAGACGAGACTAAAAACCTCCAGGCACAGACTAGACCAGAATAAAAACCTCCAGGCGCAGACTAGATGAGACTAAGAACACCCAGGCACAGACTAGATGAGACTACAAACCTCCAGGCACAGACTAGACAAGACTCAAAACCTCCAGGCACAGACTAGACATGTCTAAAGACCTACAGGCACAGACTAAACCAGAATAAAAACTTCCAGGCACAGACTAGATGAGACTAAATACCTCCAAGCACAGACTAGACCAGAATAAAAACCTCCAAGCACAAACTAGACCAGAATAAATACCTCCAGGCACAGAATTGACTAGACTAGACTAAAAACGTCGAGGCACAGACTATATGAGACTACAAACCTCCAGGCACAGACTAGGCGAGACTAAAAACCTCCAGGCACAGACTAGACAAGACTAAAAACCTCCAAGCACAGACTAGACATGTCTAAAAACCTACAGGCACAGACTAGAATAGACAAAATATCTCCTGGCACAGACTGGAATAGAATAAATACCTCCAGGCTCAGACTAGACCAGAATAAAAACCTCCAGGAACAGACCAGACGAGACTAAAAAACTCCAGGCACAGACTAGATGAGAATAAAATCCTCCAGGCACAGTCTAGAACAGAATAAAAAATTCCAGGCACAGACTAGACCAGAATAAAAACTTCTAGGCACAGACTAGACCAGAATAAAAACCTCTTGACACAGACTAGACCAGAATAAAAACCTCTTGGCACAGACTAGACCAGAATAAAAACCTCTTGGCACAGACTAGACCAGAATAAAAACCTCCAGGCACAGACTAGATGAGACTAAAATCCTCCAGGCACAGACTAGGCGAGACTAAAATCCTCCAGGCACAGACTAGGCGAGACTAAAAACATCCAGGCAAAGACTAGTCGAGACTAAAAACCTATAGGCACAGACTAGACCAGAATAAAAACCACCAGGCACAGACTTGACTTGACTAGACTATGAACCTCCAGGCACAGACTAGCCTAGACAAAGCATCTCCTGGCACAGACTGGACCAGAATACAGAACTCCGGGCACAGACTGGAACAGAATAAAAACCTCCAGGCACAGACTAGATGAGACTAAGAACCCCCAGGCACAGACTCGATGAGAATAAAATCCTCCAGGCACAGTCTAGACCAGAATAAAAAACTCCAGGCACAGACTAGACCAGAATAAAAACCTCTAGGCACAGACTAGACCAGAATAAAAACCTCTAGGCACAGACTAGACCAGAATAAAACCCTCCAGGCACAGACTTGACTTTACTAGACTAAAAACATCCAGGCACAGACCAGAGGAGACTAAAAACCTCCAGGCAAAGACTAGACGAGACTACAAACCTCCAGGCAAAGACTAGACGAGACTACAAACCTCCAGGCACAGACTAGACGAGACTAAAAACCTCCAGGCACAGACTAGACGAGACTAAAAACCTCCAGGCACAGACTAGACCAGAATAAAAACCTCCAGGCGCAGACTAGATGAGACTAAGAACACCCAGGCACAGACTAGATGAGACTACAAACCTCCAGGCACAGACTAGACAAGACTCAAAACCTCCAGGCACAGACTAGACATGTCTAAAGACCTACAGGCACAGACTAAACCAGAATAAAAACTTCCAGGCACAGACTAGATGAGACTAAATACCTCCAAGCACAGACTAGACCAGAATAAAAACCTCCAGGCACAAACTAGACCAGAATAAATACCTCCAGGCACAGACTTGACTAGACTAGACTAAAAACGTCGAGGCACAGACTATATGAGACTACAAACCTCCAGGCACAGACTAGGCGAGACTAAAAACCTCCAGGCACAGACTAGACAAGACTAAAAACCTCCAAGCACAGACTAGACATGTCTAAAAACCTACAGGCACAGACTAGAATAGACAAAATATCTCCTGGCACAGACTGGAATAGAATAAATACCTCCAGGCTCAGACTAGACCAGAATAAAAACCTCCAGGAACAGACCAGACGAGACTAAAAAACTCCAGGCACAGACTAGATGAGAATAAAATCCTCCAGGCACAGTCTAGAACAGAATAAAAAATTCCAGGCACAGACTAGACCAGAATAAAAACCTCTAGGCACAGACTAGACCAGAATAAAAACCTCTTGGCACAGACTAGACCAGAATAAAAACCTCTTGGCACAGACTAGACCAGAATAAAAACCTCTTGGCACAGACTAGACCAGAATAAAAACCTCCAGGCACAGACTAGATGAGACTAAAATCCTCCAGGCACAGACTAGGCGAGACTAAAAACATCCAGGCAAAGACTAGTCGAGACTAAAAACCTATAGGCACAGACTAGACCAGAATAAAAACCACCAGGCACAGACTTGACTTGACTAGACTATGAACCTCCAGGCACAGACTAGCCTAGACAAAGCATCTCCTGGCACAGACTGGACCAGAATACAGAACTCCGGGCACAGACTGGAACAGAATAAAAACCTCCAGGCACAGACTAGATGAGACTAAGAACCCCCAGGCACAGACTTGATAAGAATAAAAACCTCCAGGCACAGACTAGACGAGACTAAAAACGTCCAGGCACAGACTAGACGTGTCTAAAAACCTCCAGGCACAGACTAGCCTCGACAAAATATCTCCTGGCACAGACTGGACCAGAATAAAAACCTCCAGGCACAGACTAGATAAGAATAAATACCTCCAGGCACAGACTACACTAGACTAGATTAAAAACCTCCAGCCACAGACAAGATGAGACTAAAAACCCATAGGCACAGACTAGATAAGAATAAAAACACCCAGGCACAGACTAGAAAAGAATAAAAACCTCCAGGCACAGACTAGACCAGAATAAAACCCTCCAGGCACAGACTTGACTTGAGTAGACTAAAAACCTCCAGGCACAGACTAGATATGACTAAAAACCCCCAGGCACAGACTAGATGAGAATAAAATCCTCCAGGCACAGTCTAGACCAGAATAAAAACTCCAGGCACAGACTAGACCAGAATAAAAACCTCTAGGCACAGACTAGATAAGAATAAATACCTCCAGGCACAGAATAGACCAGAATAAAACCCTCCAGGCACAGACTTGACTTGACTAGACTAAAAACATCCAGGCACAGACCAGAGGAGACTAAAAACCTCCAGGCAAAGACTAGACGAGACTACAAACCTCCAGGCACAGACTAGACGAGACTAAAAACCTCCAGGCACAGACTAGACGAGACTAAAAACCTCCAGGCACAGACTAGACGAGACTAAAAACCTCCAGGCACAGACTAGACCAGAATAAAAACCTCCAGGCACAGACTAGATGAGACTAAGAACACCCAGGCACAGACTTGATAAGAATAAAAACCTCCAGGCACAGACTAGATGAGACTAAAAACCTCCAGGCACAGACTAGACATGTCTAAAGACCTCCAAGCACAGACTAGACCAGAATAAAACCCTACAGGCACAGACTAGACGTGTCTAAAAACCTCCAGGCACAGACTAGCCTAGACAAAATATTTCCTGGCACAGACTGGACCAGAATAAAACCTCCAGGCACAAACTAGACTAGAATAAATACCTCCAGGCACATACTTGACTAGACAAGACTAAAAATGTCGAGGCACAGACCTGATGAGACTATAAACCTCCAGGCACAGACTAGACAAGACTAAAAACCTCCAAGCACAGACTAGACAGGTCTAAAAACCTCCAGGCACAGACTAGCCTAGACAAAATATTTCCTGGCACAGACTGGACCAGAATAAATACATCCAGGCTCAGACTAGACCAGAATAAAAACCTCCAGGAACAGACCAGACGAGACTAAAAAACTCCAGGCACAGACTAGATGAGAATAAAATCCTCCAGGCACAGTCTAGAACAGAATAAAAATTCCAGGCACAGACTAGACCAGAATAAAAGCCTCTAGGCACAGACTAGACCAGAATAAAAACCTCTTGGCACAGACTAGACCAGAATAAAACCCTCCAGGCACAGACTTGACTTGACTAGACTAAAAACATCCAGGCACAGACTAGACCAGAGGAGACTAAAATCCTCCAGGCAAAGACTAGACGAGACTACAAACCTCCAGGCACAGACTAGACGAGACTAAAAACCTCCAGGCACAGACTAGACGAGACTAAAAACCTCCAGGCACAGACTAGACAAGACTAAAAACCTCCAGGCACAGACTAGACCAGAATAAAAACCTCCAGGCAAAGACTAGACCAGAATAAATACCTCCAGGCACAGACTTGACTAGACTAGACTAAAAACCTCCAGGCACAGACTAGACGAGACTAAAAACCTCCAGGCACAGACTAGACCAGAATAAAAACCTCCAGGCGCAGACTAGATGAGACTAAGAACACCCAGGCACAGACTAGATGAGACTACAAACCTCCAGGCACAGACTAGACAAGACTCAAAACCTCCAGGCACAGACTAGACATGTCTAAAGACCTACAGGCACAGACTAAACCAGAATAAAAACTTCCAGGCACAGACTAGATGAGACTAAATACCTCCAAGCACAGACTAGACCAGAATAAAAACCTCCAGGCACAAACTAGACCAGAATAAATACCTCCAGGCACAGACTTGACTAGACTAGACTAAAAACGTCGAGGCACAGACTATATGAGACTGCAAACCTCCAGGCACAGACTAGGCGAGACTAAAAACCTCCAGGCACAGACTAGACAAGACTAAAAACCTCCAAGCACAGACTAGACATGTCTAAAAACCTACAGGCACAGACTAGAATAGACAAAATATCTCCTGGCACAGACTGGAATAGAATAAATACCTCCAGGCTCAGACTAGACCAGAATAAAAACCTCCAGGAACAGACCAGACGAGACTAAAAAACTCCAGGCACAGACTAGATGAGAATAAAATCCTCCAGGCACAGTCTAGAACAGAATAAAAAATTCCAGGCACAGACTAGACCAGAATAAAAACCTCTAGGCACAGACTAGACCAGAATAAAACCTCTTGGCACAGACTAGACCAGAATAAAAACCTCTTGGCACAGACTAGACCAGAATAAAAACCTCTTGGCACAGACTAGACCAGAATAAAAACCTCCAGGCACAGACTAGATGAGACTAAAATCCTCCAGGCACAGACTAGGCGAGACTAAAAACATCCAGGCAAAGACTAGTCGAGACTAAAAACCTATAGGCACAGACTAGACCAGAATAAAAACCACCAGGCACAGACTTGACTTGACTAGACTATGAACCTCCAGGCACAGACTAGCCTAGACAAAGCATCTCCTGGCACAGACTGGACCAGAATACAGAACTCCGGGCACAGACTGGAACAGAATAAAAACCTCCAGGCACAGACTAGATGAGACTAAGAACCCCCAGGCACAGACTTGATAAGAATAAAAACCTCCAGGCACAGACTAGACGAGACTAAAAACGTCCAGGCACAGACTAGACGTGTCTAAAAACCTCCAGGCACAGACTAGCCTCGACAAAATATCTCCTGGCACAGACTGGACCAGAATAAAAACCTCCAGGCACAGACTAGATAAGAATAAAAACCTCCAGGCACAGACTACACTAGACTAGATTAAAAACCTCCAGCCACAGACAAGATGAGACTAAAAACCCATAGGCACAGACTAGATAAGAATAAAACACCCAGGCACAGACTAGAAAAGAATAAAAACCTCCAGGCACAGACTAGACCAGAATAAAACCCTCCAGGCACAGACTTGACTTGAGTAGACTAAAAACCTCCAGGCACAGACTAGATATGACTAAAAACCCCCAGGCACAGACTAGATGAGAATAAAATCCTCCAGGCACAGTCTAGACCAGAATAAAAAACTCCAGGCACAGACTAGACCAGAATAAAAACCTCTAGGCACAGACTAGATAAGAATAAATACCTCCAGGCACAGAATAGACCAGAATAAAACCCTCCAGGCACAGACTTGACTTGACTAGACTAAAAACATCCAGGCACAGACCAGAGGAGACTAAAAACCTCCAGGCAAAGACTAGACGAGACTACAAACCTCCAGGCACAGACTAGACGAGACTAAAAACCTCCAGGCACAGACTAGACGAGACTAAAAACCTCCAGGCACAGACTAGACGAGACTAAAAACCTCCAGGCACAGACTAGACCAGAATAAAAACCTCCAGGCACAGACTAGATGAGACTAAGAACACCCAGGCACAGACTTGATAAGAATAAAAACCTCCAGGCACAGACTAGATGAGACTAAAAACCTCCAGGCACAGACTAGACATGTCTAAAGACCTCCAAGCACAGACTAGACCAGAATAAAACCCTACAGGCACAGACTAGACGTGTCTAAAAACCTCCAGGCACAGACTAGCCTAGACAAAATATTTCCTGGCACAGACTGGACCAGAATAAAACCTCCAGGCACAAACTAGACTAGAATAAATACCTCCAGGCACATACTTGACTAGACAAGACTAAAAATGTCGAGGCACAGACCTGATGAGACTATAAACCTCCAGGCACAGACTAGACAAGACTAAAAACCTCCAAGCACAGACTAGACAGGTCTAAAAACCTCCAGGCACAGACTAGCCTAGACAAAATATTTCCTGGCACAGACTGGACCAGAATAAATACATCCAGGCTCAGACTAGACCAGAATAAAAACCTCCAGGAACAGACCAGACGAGACTAAAAAACTCCAGGCACAGACTAGATGAGAATAAAATCCTCCAGGCACAGTCTAGAACAGAATAAAAAATTCCAGGCACAGACTAGACCAGAATAAAAGCCTCTAGGCACAGACTAGACCAGAATAAAAACCTCTTGGCACAGACTAGACCAGAATAAAACCCTCCAGGCACAGACTTGACTTGACTAGACTAAAAACATCCAGGCACAGACTAGACCAGAGGAGACTAAAATCCTCCAGGCAAAGACTAGACGAGACTACAAACCTCCAGGCACAGACTAGACGAGACTAAAAACCTCCAGGCACAGACTAGACGAGACTAAAAACCTCCAGGCACAGACTAGACAAGACTAAAAACCTCCAGGCACAGACTAGACCAGAATAAAAACCTCCAGGCAAAGACTAGACCAGAATAAATACCTCCAGGCACAGACTTGACTAGACTAGACTAAAAACCTCCAGGCACAGACTAGACGAGACTAAAAACCTCCAGGCACAGACTAGACCAGAATAAAAACCTCCAGGCGCAGACTAGATGAGACTAAGAACACCCAGGCACAGACTAGATGAGACTACAAACCTCCAGGCACAGACTAGACAAGACTCAAAACCTCCAGGCACAGACTAGACATGTCTAAAGACCTACAGGCACAGACTAAACCAGAATAAAAACTTCCAGGCACAGACTAGATGAGACTAAATACCTCCAAGCACAGACTAGACCAGAATAAAAACCTCCAGGCACAAACTAGACCAGAATAAATACCTCCAGGCACAGACTTGACTAGACTAGACTAAAAACGTCGAGGCACAGACTATATGAGACTGCAAACCTCCAGGCACAGACTAGGCGAGACTAAAAACCTCCAGGCACAGACTAGACAAGACTAAAAACCTCCAAGCACAGACTAGACATGTCTAAAAACCTACAGGCACAGACTAGAATAGACAAAATATCTCCTGGCACAGACTGGAATAGAATAAATACCTCCAGGCTCAGACTAGACCAGAATAAAAACCTCCAGGAACAGACCAGACGAGACTAAAAAACTCCAGGCACAGACTAGATGAGAATAAAATCCTCCAGGCACAGTCTAGAACAGAATAAAAAATTCCAGGCACAGACTAGACCAGAATAAAAACCTCTAGGCACAGACTAGACCAGAATAAAAACCTCTTGGCACAGACTAGACCAGAATAAAAACCTCTTGGCACAGACTAGACCAGAATAAAAACCTCTTGGCACAG
This sequence comes from Myiopsitta monachus, assembly GCA_017639245.1. Classification (NCBI taxonomy): domain Eukaryota; kingdom Metazoa; phylum Chordata; class Aves; order Psittaciformes; family Psittacidae; genus Myiopsitta; species Myiopsitta monachus. The sequence goes on along the minus strand of JAESHU010000084.1, from coordinate 61,461 downwards.
ACTAGACCAGAATAAAAACCTCCAGGCACAGACTAGATGAGACTAAAATCCTCCAGGCACAGACTAGGCGAGACTAAAAACATCCAGGCAAAGACTAGTCGAGACTAAAAACCTATAGGCACAGACTAGACCAGAATAAAAACCACCAGGCACAGACTTGACTTGACTAGACTATGAACCTCCAGGCACAGACTAGCCTAGACAAAGCATCTCCTGGCACAGACTGGACCAGAATACAGAACTCCGGGCACAGACTGGAACAGAATAAAAACCTCCAGGCACAGACTAGATGAGACTAAGAACCCCCAGGCACAGACTTGATAAGAATAAAAACCTCCAGGCACAGACTAGACGAGACTAAAAACGTCCAGGCACAGACTAGACGTGTCTAAAAACCTCCAGGCACAGACTAGCCTCGACAAAATATCTCCTGGCACAGACTGGACCAGAATAAAAACCTCCAGGCACAGACTAGATAAGAATAAATACCTCCAGGCACAGACTACACTAGACTAGATTAAAAACCTCCAGCCACAGACAAGATGAGACTAAAAACCCATAGGCACAGACTAGATAAGAATAAAAACACCCAGGCACAGACTAGAAAAGAATAAAAACCTCCAGGCACAGACTAGACCAGAATAAAACCCTCCAGGCACAGACTTGACTTGAGTAGACTAAAAACCTCCAGGCACAGACTAGATATGACTAAAAACCCCCAGGCACAGACTAGATGAGAATAAAATCCTCCAGGCACAGTCTAGAACAGAATAAAAAACTCCAGGCACAGACTAGACCAGAATAAAAACCTCTAGGCACAGACTAGATAAGAATAAATACCTCCAGGCACAGAATAGACCAGAATAAAACCCTCCAGGCACAGACTTGACTTGACTAGACTAAAAACATCCAGGCACAGACCAGAGGAGACTAAAAACCTCCAGGCAAAGACTAGACGAGACTACAAACCTCCAGGCACAGACTAGACGAGACTAAAAACCTCCAGGCACAGACTAGACGAGACTAAAAACCTCCAGGCACAGACTAGACGAGACTAAAAACCTCCAGGCACAGACTAGACCAGAATAAAAACCTCCAGGCACAGACTAGATGAGACTAAGAACACCCAGGCACAGACTTGATAAGAATAAAAACCTCCAGGCACAGACTAGATGAGACTAAAAACCTCCAGGCACAGACTAGACATGTCTAAAGACCTCCAAGCACAGACTAGACCAGAATAAAACCCTACAGGCACAGACTAGACGTGTCTAAAAACCTCCAGGCACAGACTAGCCTAGACAAAATATTTCCTGGCACAGACTGGACCAGAATAAAACCTCCAGGCACAAACTAGACTAGAATAAATACCTCCAGGCACATACTTGACTAGACAAGACTAAAAATGTCGAGGCACAGACCTGATGAGACTATAAACCTCCAGGCACAGACTAGACAAGACTAAAAACCTCCAAGCACAGACTAGACAGGTCTAAAAACCTCCAGGCACAGACTAGCCTAGACAAAATATTTCCTGGCACAGACTGGACCAGAATAAATACATCCAGGCTCAGACTAGACCAGAATAAAAACCTCCAGGAACAGACCAGACGAGACTAAAAAACTCCAGGCACAGACTAGATGAGAATAAAATCCTCCAGGCACAGTCTAGAACAGAATAAAAAATTCCAGGCACAGACTAGACCAGAATAAAAGCCTCTAGGCACAGACTAGACCAGAATAAAAACCTCTTGGCACAGACTAGACCAGAATAAAACCCTCCAGGCACAGACTTGACTTGACTAGACTAAAAACATCCAGGCACAGACTAGACCAGAGGAGACTAAAATCCTCCAGGCAAAGACTAGACGAGACTACAAACCTCCAGGCACAGACTAGACGAGACTAAAAACCTCCAGGCACAGACTAGACGAGACTAAAAACCTCCAGGCACAGACTAGACAAGACTAAAAACCTCCAGGCACAGACTAGACCAGAATAAAAACCTCCAGGCAAAGACTAGACCAGAATAAATACCTCCAGGCACAGACTTGACTAGACTAGACTAAAAACCTCCAGGCACAGACTAGACCAGAATAAAAACCTGCAGGCACAGACTAGATGAGACTAAGAACACCCAGGCACAGACTTGATAAGAATAAAAACCTCCAGGCACAGACTAGACGAGACTAAAAACCTCCAGGCACAGACTAGACCAGAATAAAAACACTCCAGGCACAATCTAAACCAGAATAAAACCTCCAGGCACAGACTTGACTAGACTTGTCTAAAAACCTCCAGGCACAGACTAGCCTAGACAAAATATCTCCTGGCACAGACTGGACCAGAATAAAGACCTCTAGGCACAGACTAATCCAGAATAAATACCTCAAGGCACAGACTGGACCAGAATAAAAACCTCCAGGCACAGACTTGACTTGACTAGACTAAAAACATCCAGCACAGACCAGAGGAGACTAAAAACCTCCAGGCAAAGACTAGACGAGACTACAAACCTCCAGGCACAGACTAGACGAGACTACAAACCTCCAGGCACAGACTAGACGAGACTAAAAACCTCCAGGCAAAGACTAGACGAGACTAAAAACCTCCAGGCAAAGACTAGACGAGACTAAAAACCTCCAGGCACAAACTAGACCAGAATAAATACCTCCAGGCACAGACATGACTATACTAGACTAAAAACGTCGAGGCACAGACTAGATGAGACTACAAACCTCCAGCCACAGACTAGACAAGACTCAAAACCTCCAGGCACAGACTAGACATGTCTAAAGACCTACAGGCACAGACTAGACCAGAATAAAAACCTCCAGGCACAGAGTTGACTAGACTAGACTAAAAACCTCCAGGCACAGACTAGATAAGAATAAAAACCTCCAGGCACAGACTTGAAAAGAATAAAGACCTCCAGGCACAGACTATGCGAGACTAAAATCCTCCAGGCACAGACTAGGCGAGACTAAAAACATCCAGGCAAAGACTAGTCGAGACTAAAAACCTATAGGCACAGACTAGACCAGAATAAAAACCACCAGGCACAGACTTGACTTGACTAGAATAAAAACCTCCAGGCACGGACTAGCCTAGACAAAGCATCTCCTGGCACAGAGTGGACCAGAATACAGAACTCCGGGCACAGACTGGAACAGAATAAAAACCTCCAGGCACAGACTAGATGAGACTAAGAACCCCCAGGCACAGACTTGATAAGAATAAAAACCTCCAGGCACAGACTAGACGAGACTAAAAACGTCCAGGCACAGACTAGACGTGTCTAAAAACCTCCAGGCACAGACTAGCCTAGACAAAATATCTCCTGGCACAGACTGGACCAGAATAAAAACCTCCAGGCACAGACTAGATAAGAATAAATACCTCCAGCCACAGACTACACTAGACTAGATTATAAACCTCCAGCCACAGACAAGATGAGACTAAAAACCCATAGGCACAGACTAGATAAGTATAAAAACACCCAGGCACAGACTAGAAAAGGATAAAAACCTCCAGGCACAGACTAGACCAGAATAAAACCCTCCAGGCACAGACTTGACTTGAGTAGACTAAAAACCTCCAGGCACAGACTAGATATGACTAAAAACCCCCAGGCACAGACTAGATGAGAATAAAATCCTCCAGGCACAGTCTAGACCAGAATAAAAAACTCCAGGCACAGACTAGACCAGAATAAAAACCTCTAGGCACAGACTAGATAAGAATAAATACCTCCAGGCACAGACTAGACCAGAATAAAACCCTCCAGGCACAGACTTGACTTGACTAGACTAAAAACATCCAGGCACAGACCAGAGGAGACTAAAAACCTCCAGGCAAAGACTAGACGAGACTACAAACCTCCAGGCACAGACTAGACGAGACTAAAAACCTCCAGGCACAGACTAGACGAGACTAAAAACCTCCAGGCACAGACTAGACGAGACTAAAAACCTCCAGGCACAGACTAGACGAGACTAAAAACCTCCAGGCACAGACTAGACGAGACTAAAAACCTCCAGGCACAGACTAGACCAGAATAAAAACCTCCAGGCACAGACTAGATGAGACTAAGAACACCCAGGCACAGACTTGATAAGAATAAAAACCTCCAGGCACAGACTAGATGAGACTAAAAACCTCCAGGCACAGACTAGACATGTCTAAAGACCTCCAAGCACAGACTAGACCAGAATAAAACCCTACAGGCACAGACTAGACGTGTCTAAAAACCTCCAGGCACAGACTAGCCTAGACAAAATATTTCCTGGCACAGACTGGACCAGAATAAAACCTCCAGGCACAAACTAGACTAGAATAAATACCTCCAGGCACATACTTGACTAGACTAGACTAAAAATGTCGAGGCACAGACCTGATGAGACTATAAACCTCCAGGCACAGACTAGACAAGACTAAAAACCTCCAAGCACAGACTAGACAGGTCTAAAAACCTACAGGCACAGACTAGAATAGACAAAATATCTCCTGGCACAGACTGGACCAGAATAAATACATCCAGGCTCAGACTAGACCAGAATAAAAACCTCCAGGAACAGACCAGACGAGACTAAAAAACTCCAGGCACAGACTAGATGAGAATAAAATCCTCCAGGCACAGTCTAGACCAGAATAAAAACCTCTAGGCACAGACTAGACCAGAATAAAAACCTCTAGGCACAGACTAGACCAGAATAAAAACCTCTTGGCACAGACTAGACCAGAATAAAAACCTCTTGGCACAGACTAGACCAGAATAAAACCCTCCAGGCACAGACTTGACTTGACTAGACTAAAAACATCCAGGCACAGACTAGACCAGAGGAGACTAAAATCCTCCAGGCACAGACTAGACCAGAATAAAAACCTCCAGGCACAGACTAGATGAGACTAAGAACACCCAGGCACAGACTTGATAAGAATAAAAACCTCCAGGCACAGACTAGACGAGACTAAAAACCTCCAGGCACAGACTAGACCAGAATAAAAACACTCCAGGCACAATCTAAACCAGAATAAAACCTCCAGGCACAGACTTGACTAGACTAGACTAAAAACCTCCAGGCACAGACTAGACTTGTCTAAAAACCTCCAGGCACAGACTAGCCTAGACAAAATATCTCCTGGCACAGACTGGACCAGAATAAAGACCTCTAGGCATAGACTAATCCAGAATAAATACCTCAAGGCACAGACTAGACCAGAATTAAAACCTCAAGGCACAGACTGGACCAGAATAAAAACCTCCAGGCACAGACTTGACTTGACTAGACTAAAAACATCCAGCACAGACCAGAGGAGACTAAAAACCACCAGGCAAAGACTAGACGAGACTACAAACCTCCAGGCACAGACTAGACGAGACTAAAAACCTCCAGGCAAAGACTAGACGAGACTAAAAACCTCCAGGCACAGACTAGACGAGACTAAAAACCTCCAGGCACAGACTAGACGAGACTAAAAACCTCCAGGCACAGACTAGACGAGACTAAAAACCTCCAGGCACAGACTAGACGAGACTAAAAACCTCCAGGCACAGACTAGACGAGACTAAGAACACCCAGGCACAGACTTGATAAGAATAAAAACCTCCAGGCACAGACTAGATGAGACTAAAAACATCCAGGCACAGACTAGACGTGTCTAAAAACCTCCAGGCACAGACTAGATATGTCTAAAGACCTACAGGCACAGACTAGAACAGAATAAAACCTTACAGGCACAGACTAGACGTGTCTAAAAACCTCCAGGCACAGACTAGAATAGACAAAATATTTCCTTGCACAGACTGGACCTGAATAAAAACCTATAGGCACAAACTAGACTAGAATAAATACCTCCAGGCACAGACTTGACTAGACAAGACTAAAAACGTCGAGGCACAGACCTGATGAGACTATAAACCTCCAGGCACAGACTAGACAAGACTAAAAACCTCCAAGCACAGACTAGACATGTCTAAAAACCTCCAGGCACAGACTAGCCTAGACAAAATATCTCCTGGCACAGACTGGACCAGAATAAATACCTCCAGGCTCAGACTAGACCAGAATAAAAACCTCCAGGAACAGACTAGACGAGACTAAAAAACTCCAGGCACAGACTAGATGAGAATAAAATCCTCCAGGCACAGTCTAGACCAGAATAAAAACCTCCAGGCACAGACTAGACCAGAATAAAAACCTCCAGGCACAGACTAGACCAGAATAAAAACCTCTAGGCACAGACTAGACCAGAATAAAACCCTCCAGGCACAGACTTGACTTGACTAGACTAAAAACATCCATTCACAGAAAAGAGGAGACTAAAAACCTCCAGGCAAAGACTAGACGAGACTACAAACCTCCAGGCACAGACTAGACGAGACTTAAAAACTCCAGGCACAGACTAGACGAGACTAAAAACCTCCAGGCACAGACTAGACGAGACTAAAAACCTCCAGGCACAGACTAGACGAGACTAAAAACCTCCAGGCACAGACTAGATGAGACTAAGAACACCCAGGCACAGACTAGACGAGACTAAAAACATCCAGGCACAGACTAGCCTAGACAAAATATTTCCTGGCACAGACTGGACCAGAATAAAAACCTCCAGGCACAGACTAGATGAGACTAAATACCTCCAAGCACAGACTAGACCAGAATAAAAACCTCCAGGCAAAAACTAGACCAGAATAAATACCTCCAGGCACAGACTTGACTAGACTAGACTAAAAACGTCGAGGCGCAGACTAGATGAGACTACAAACCTCCAGCCACAGACTAGACAAGACTCAAAACCTCCAGGCACAGACTAGACATGTCTAAAGACCTACAGGCACAGAGTAGACCAGAATAAAAACCTCCAGGCACAGAGTTGACTAGACTAGACTAAAAACCTCCAGGCACAGACTAGATAAGAATAAAAACCTCCAGGCACAGACTAGACGAGACTAAAATCCTCCAGGCACAGACTAGACGAGACTAAAAACTCCAGGCACAGACTAGACGTGTCTAAACCCAACAGGGTTAGACTAGCCTAGACAAAATCTCTCCTGGCACAGACTGGACCAGAGTAAAGACCTCCAGGCACAGTATAGATGAGACTAAATACCTGCAGACACAGACTAGATGAGACTAAAAACCTCAACACACAGACTAGATGAGACTATAAACCTCCAGGCAGAGACTAGACAAGACTAAAAACCTCCAAGCACAGACTAGACATGTCTAAAAACCTCCAGGCACAGACTAGCCTAGACAAAATATCCCCTTACACAGACTGGACCAGAATAAAGACCTCCAGGCACAGACTAGACGAGACTAAAAACCTCCAGGCACAGACTAGACATGTCTAAAGACCTACAGGCACAGACTAGACCAGAATAAAAACCTCCAGGCACAGAGTTGACTAGACTAGACTAAAAAAATCCAGGCACAGACTAGATGAGACTAAGAACCCCCAGGCACAGACTAGATAAGAATAAAAACCTCCAGGCACAGACTAGACAAAATTACAATCCTCCAGGCACAGACTAGACATGTCTAAGAACCTCCAGGCACAGACTAGCCTAGACAAAATATCTCCCGGCAGAAACTGGATCAGAATAAAAAACTCAGGGCACAGACTAGACCAGAATAAAAACCCTATAGGCACAGACTAGACCAGAATAAAAACCCTCCAGGCACAATCTAGACCAGAATAAAAACCTCCAGGCACAGACTAGACGAGACTAAAAAACTCCAGGCACAGACTGGACCAGAATAAAAACCTCCAGGCACAGACTAGATGAGACTAAGAACACCCAGGCACAGACAAGATAAGAATAAAAACCTCCAGGCACAGACTAGATGAGACTAAAAACCTCCAGGCACAGACTAGCCTAGACAAAATATCTCCTGGCACAGACTGGACCAGAATAAATACCTCCAGGCACAGACTAGGCCAGAATAAATACCTCAAGGCACAGACTAGACCAGAATAAAAACCTCTAGGCACAGACTAGACCAGAATAAAACCCTCCAGGCACAGACTTGACTTGACTAGACTAAAAACATCCAGGCACAGACCAGAGGAGACTAAAAACCTCCAGGCAAAGACTAGACGAGACTACAAACCTCCAGGCACAGACTAGACGAGACTAAAAACCTCCAGGCAAAGACTAGACGAGACTAAAAACCTCCAGGAACAGACTAGACGAGACTTAAAACCTCCAGGCACAGACTAGACAAGAATAAAAACCTCCAGGCAAAGACTAGATGAGACTAAGAATACCCAGGCACAGACTTGATAAGAATAAAAACCTCCAGGCACAGACTAGATGAGACTAAAAACATCCAGGCACAGACTAGACCTGTCTAAAAACCTCCAGGCACAGACTAGCCTAGACAAAATATTTCCTGGCACAGACTGGACCAGAATAAAAACCTCCAGGCACAAACTAGACCAGAATAAATATCTCCAGGCACAGACTTGACTAGACTAGACTAAAAACGTCGAGGCACAGACCTGATGAGACTAAAAACCTCCAAGCACAGACTAGACCAGAATAAAAACCTGCAGGCACAGACTAGACCAGAATAAAACCCTCCAGGCACAGACTTGACTTGAGTAGACTAAAAGCCTCCAGGCACAAACTAGATATGACTAAAAACCCCCAGGCACGGACTAGATGAGAATAAAATCCTCCAGGCACAGTCTAGACCAGAATAAAAAACTCCAGGCACAGACTAGACCAGAATAAAAACCTCTAGGCACAGCCTAGACCAGAATAAAAACCTCCAGGCACAGACTAGACCAGAATAAATCCCTACAGGCACAGACTAGACCAGAATAAAACCCTACAGGCACAGACTTGACTTGACTAGACTAAAAAACCTCCAGGCACAGACTAGATGAGACTAAAAACCTCCACGCACAGACTAGATAAGAATAAAAACCTCCAGGCACAGACTAGACGAAACTACAATCCTCCAGGCACAGACTAGACGTGTCTAAGAACCTCCAGGCACAGACTACCCTAGACAAAATATCTCCTGGCACAAACTGGATCAGAATAAAAAACTCAGGGCACAGAGTAGACCAGAATAAAAATCTTCCAGGCACAGACTAGACCAGAATAAAAACCCTCCAGGCACAGACTAGACCAGAATAAAAACCCTCCAGGCACAGACTAGACCAGAATAAAAACCATCCAGGCACAATCTAGACCAGAATAAAAACCTCCAGGCACAGACTAGCCTAGACAACATATCTCCTGGCACAGACTGGACCAGAATAAAGACCTCCAGGCACAGACTAGGCCAGAATAAATACCTCAAGGCACAGACTAGACCAGAATAAAAACCTCAAGGCACAAACTAGACCAGAATAAAAACCTCCAGGCACAGACTTGACTTGACTAGACTAAAAACCTCCAGGCACAGACTAGACGAGACTAAAAACCTCCAGGCACAGACTAGACGAGACTAAAAACCTCCAGGCACAGACTAGACGAGACTAAAAACCTCCAGGCACAGACTAGACCAGAATAAAAACCTCCAGGCACCGAGTTGACAAGACTAGACTAAAAACCTCCAGGCACAGACTAGATGAGACTAAGAACACCCAGGCACAGACAAGATAAGAATAAAATCCTCCAGGCACAGAGTAGAAGAGACTAAATACCTCCAGGCACAGACTAGACGAGACTAAAAACCTCCAGGCACAGACTAGACCAGAATAAATACCACCAGGCACAGACTTGACTTAACTAGACTCTAAACCTCCAGGCACAGACTAGACGAGACTGAAAAACACCAGGCACAGACTAGACGAGACTAAAAACCTCCAGGCACAGACTAGACATGTCTAAAAAACTACAGGCGCAGACTAGCCTAGACAAAGCATCTCCTGGCACAGACTGGACCAGAATACAGACCTCCGGGCACAGACTGGACCAGAATAAAAACCTCCAGGCACAGACTAGATGAGACTAAGAACCCCCAGGCACAGACTTGATAAGAATAAAAACCTCCAGGCACAGACTAGACGAGACTAAAAACATCCAGGCACAGACTAGACATGTCTAAAAACCTACAGGCACAGACTAGCCTAGACAAAATATTTCCAGGCACAGACTGGACCAGAATAAAAACCTCCAGGCACAGACTAGATGAGACTAAATACCTCCAGGCACAGACTAGACCAGAATAAAAATCCTCCAGGCACAAACTAGACCAGAATAAAAACCTCCAGGCACAGACTTGACTAGACTAGACTAAAAACGTCGATGCACAGACTAGATGAGACTACAAAACTCCAGGTACAGACTAGACATGTCTAAAGACCTACAGGCACAGACTAGACCAGAATAAAACCCTACAGGCACAGACTTGACTTGACTAGACGAAAAACCTCCAGGCACAGAATAGATGAGACTAAAAACCCCCAGGCACAGACTAGATAACAATAAAATCCTCCAGGCACAGACTAGTCGAGACTAAATACCTCCAGGCACAGACTAGACGTGCCTAAAAAACTCCAGGCACAGACTAGCCTAGACAAAATATCTCCTGGCACAGACTGGACCAGAATAAAAACTTCCAGGCACAGACTAGACCTGAATAAAATCTCCAGGCACAGACTTGACTAGACTAGACGAAAAACCTCCAGCCACAGACAAGATGTGACTAAAAACCCCCAGGCACAGACTAGATAAGAATATAAACCTCCAGGCACAGACTAGACCAGAATAAAAACCTCCAGGCACAGACTAGACCAGAATAAAACCCTCCAGGCACAGACTTGACTTGAGTAGACTAAAAGCCTCCAGGCACAGACTAGATATGACTAAAAACCCCCAGGCACAGACTAGATGAGAATAAAATCCTCCAGGCACAGTCTAGACCAGAATAAAAACCTCTAGGCACAGCCTAGACCAGAATAAAAACCTCCAGGCACAGACTAGACGAGACTAAAAACCTCCAGGCAAAGACTAGACCAGAATAAAATCCACCAGGCACAGACTTGACTTGACTAGACTATAAACCTCCAGGCACAGACTAGCCTAGACAAAGCATCTCCTGGCACAGACTGGACCAGAATACAGAACTCCGGGCACAGACTGGACCAGAATAAAAACCTCCAGGCACAGACTAGACGAGACTAAAAACGTCGAGGCACAGACTAGATGAGACTACAAACCTCCAGCCACAGACTACACAAGACTCAAAACCTCCAGGCACAGACTAGACATGTGTAAAGACCTACAGGCACAGACTAGACCAGAAAAAAACCCTACAGGCACAGACTTGACTTGACTAGACTAAAAACCTCCAGGCACAGACTAGACGAGACTAAAAACCTCCAGGCACAGACTAGATAAGAATAAAAACCTCCAGGCACAGACTAGACAAAACTACAATCCTCCAGGCACAGACTAGACATCTCTAAGAACCTACAGGCACAGACTAGCCTAGACAAAATATCTCCTGGCACAAACGGGATCAGAATAAAAAACTCAGGGCACAGACTAGACCAGAATAAAAACCTCCAGGCACAGACTAGACCAGAATAAAAACCCTCCAGGCACAGACTAGACCAGAATAAAAACCCTCCAGGCACAATCTAAACCAGAATAAAAACCTCCAGGCACAGACTTGAATAGACTAGTCTAAAAACCTCCAGGCACAGACTACACTTGTCTAAAAACCTCCAGGCACAGACTAGCCTAGACAAAATATCTCCTGGCACAGACTGGACCAGAATAAATACCTCCAGGCACAGACTAGGCCAGAATAAATACCTCAAGGCACAGACTAGACCAGAATAAAAACCTCAAGGCACAGACTAGACCAAAATAAAACCCTCCAGGCACAGACTTGACTTGAGTAGACTAAAAACAACCAGGCACAGACTAGATATGACTAAAAACCCCCAAGCACAGACTAGATGAGAATAAAATCCTCCAGGCACAGTCTAGACCAGAATAAAAACCTCTAGGCACAGACTAGACCAGAATAAAACCCTCCAGGCACAGACTTGACTAGACTAAAAATATCCAGGCACAGACCAGAGGAGACTAAAAATCTCCAGGCACAGACTAGAGGAGACTAAAAACATCCAGGAACAGACTAGAGGAGACTAAAAACCTCCAGGCACAGACTAGACATGTCTAAAAACCTACTGGCACCGACTAGCCTAGACAAAATAACTCCTAGCACAGACTGGACCAGAATACAGAACTCCGGGCACAGACTGTACCAGAATAAAAGCCTCCAGGCAAAGACTAGACTAGACTAAAAAACTACAGGCACAGACTAGACGTGTCTAAAAACCTCCAGGCACAGACTAGCCGAGACAAAATATTTCCTGGCACATACTGGACCAGAATAAAGACCTCCAGGCACAGACTAGATGAGACTAAAAACCTCCAGGCACAGACTAGACCAGAATAAAAACCTCAAGGCACAAACTAGACCAGAATAAAAACCTCCAGGCACAGACTTGATTTGACTAGACTAAAAATCTCCAGGCACAGACTGGATGAGACTATAAACCACCAGGCACAGACTAGACGAGACTAAAAACCTCCAGGCACAGACTAGACGTGTGTAGAAACCTACAGGCACAGACTAGCCTAGACAAAATATCTCCTCACACAGACTGGACCAGAATACGGACCTCCAGGCACAGACTAGACCAGAATAAAAAAAATCGAGGCACACACTACACTTGACTAGACTAAAAACCTCCAGGCACAGACTAGACGAGACTAAAAACCTCCATTCACAGACTAGAAAAGAATAAAAACCATCCAGGCACAGACTAGACCAGAATAAAAACCTCCAGGCATAGACTAGACCAGAGTAAAAACCCTTCAGGCACAAACTAGACCGGAATAAAACCCTCCAGGCACAGACTTGACTAGACTAGACTAAAAACCTCCAGGCACAGACTAGATGAGACTAAAAAATCTCCAGGCACAGACTAGACATGTCTAAAAACCTACAGGCACAGACTAGCCGAGACAAAATATCTCCTGGCACAGACTGGACCAGAATAAATACCTCCAGGCTCAGACTAGGCCAGAATAAATACCTCCAGGAACAGACTAGACGAGACTAAAAAACTCCAGGCGCAGACTAGACGAGACTAAAAACCTCCAGGCACAGACTAGACGAGACTAAAAACCACCAGGGACAGACTAGACCAGAATAAAAACCACCAGGCACAGACTTGATTTGACTAGACTATAAACCTCCATTCACAGACTAGACGAGACTAAAAAACACCAGGCACAGGCTAGACGACCCTAAAAAACACCAGGCACAGACTAGACGACACTAAAAAACACCAGGCACAGACTAGACGAGACTAAAAACCTCCAGGCACAGACTAGACATGCCTAAAAACCTACAGGCACAGACTAGCCTAGACAAAGCATCCCCTGGCACAGACTGGACCGGAATAAAAACCTCCAGGCACAGACTAGATGAGACTAAGAACACCCAGGCACAGACTTCATAAGAATAAAAACCTCCAGGCACAGACTAGACGAGACTAAAAACATCCAGGCACAGACTAGACGTGTCTAAAAACCTCCAGGCACAGACTAGCTTAGACAAAATATCTCCTAGCACAGACTGGACAAGAATAAATACCTCCAGGCTCTGACTAGACCAAAATAAAAACCTGCAGGAACAGACTAGACGAGACTAAAAACCTCCAAGCACAGACTAGACCAGAATAAAAACCTCCAGGCACAAACTGGACCGGAATAAAAACGTCCAGGCACAGGCTTGACTAGAGTAGACTAAAAACCACCAGGCACAGACCTGATGAGACTATAAACCTCCAGGCACAGACTAGACAAGACTAAAAACCTCCAAGCACAGACTTGACATGTCTAAAAACCTACAGGCACAGACTAGCTTAGACAAAATATCTCCTAGCACAGACTGGACAAGAATAAATACCTCCAGGCTCAGACTAGACCAAAATAAAAACCTGCAGGAACAGACTAGACGAGACTAAAAACCTCCAAGCACAGACTAGACCAGAATAAAAACCCTCCAGGCACAAACTAGACCAGAATAAAAACCTCCAGGCACAGACTTGACTAGACTAGACTAAAAACGTCGATACACAGACTAGATGAGACTACAAAACTCCAGCCACAGACTAGACAAGACTCAAAACCTCCAGGCACAGACTAGACATGTCTAAATACCTACAGGCACAAACTAGACCAGAATAAAACCCTACAGGCACAGACTTGACTTGAGTAGACTAAAAACCACCAGGCACAGACTAGATGAGACTAAAAACCTCCAGGCACAGACTAGATAACAATAAAATCCTCCAGGCACAGACTAGTCGAGACTAAATACCTCCAGGCACAGACTAGACGTGTCTAAAAACCTCCAGGCACAGACTAACCTAGACAAAATATCTCCTGGCACAGACTGGACCAGAATAAAAACCTCCAGGCACAGACTAGACCAGAATAAAAACCTCCAGGCACAGACTACACTAGACTAGATTAAAAACCTCCAGCCACAGACAAGATGTGACTAAAAACCCCCAGGCACAGACTAGATAAGACTAAATACCTCCAGGCACAGACTAGACGAGACTAAAAACCTCCATTCACAGACTAGAAAAGAATAAAAACCCTCCAGGCACAGACTAGACCAGAATAAAAACCTCCAGGCACAGACTAGACCAGACTTAAATCCTCCAGGCACAGACTAGATCAGAATTAAAGTTCCAGGCTAACACTAGACTTGGCTAAAAACATCCAGGCAGAGACTACATGAGGCTAAAAGCCTACAGGCACAGACAAGTCAAGATTAAATACCTCCAGACCGAGACTAGACCAGGCAAGAATTAAAACCTCCGGGCGCAGACTAGGCGAGACTAACGGCCTCCGGGCACAGACTAGGCGAGACTAACGGCCTCCGGGCACAGACTAGGCGAGACTAACGGCCTCCGGGCACAGACTAGGCGAGACTAACGGCCTCCGGGCACAGACTAGGCGAGACTAACGGCCGCCGGGCACAGACTAGGCGAGACTAACGGCCTCCGGGCACAGACTAGGCGAGACTAACGGCCTCCGGGCACAGACTAGGCGAGACTAACGGCCTCCGGGCACAGACTAGGCGAGACTAACGGCCTCCGGGCACAGACTAGGCGAGACTAACGGCCTCCGGGCACAGACTAGGCGAGACTAACGGCCTCCGGGCACAGACTAGGCGAGACTAACGGCCTCCGGGCACAGACTAGGCGAGACTAACGGCCTCCGGGCACAGACTAGGCGAGACTAACGGCCTCCGGGCACAGACTAGGCGAGACTAACGGCCTCCGGGCACAGACTAGGCGAGACTAACGGCCTCCGGGCACAGACTAGGCGAGACTAACGGCCTCCGGGCACAGACTAGGCGAGACTAACGGCCTCCGGGCACAGACTAGGCGAGACTAACGGCCTCCGGGCACAGACTAGGCGAGACTAACGGCCTCCGGGCACAGACTAGGCGAGACTAACGGCCTCCGGGCACAGACTAGGCGAGACTAACGGCCTCCGGGCACAGACTAGGCGAGACTAACGGCCTCCGGGCACAGACTAGGCGAGACTAACGGCCTCCGGGCACAGACTAGGCGAGACTAACGGCCTCCGGGCACAGACTAGGCGAGACTAACGGCCTCCGGGCACAGACTAGGCGAGACTAACGGCCTCCGGGCACAGACTAGGCGAGACTAACGGCCTCCGGGCACAGACTAGGCGAGACTAACGGCCTCCGGGCACAGACTAGGCGAGACTAACGGCCTCCGGGCACAGACTAGGCGAGACTAACGGCCTCCGGGCACAGACTAGGCGAGACTAACGGCCTCCGGGCACAGACTAGGCGAGACTAACGGCCTCCGGGCACAGACTAGGCGAGACTAACGGCCTCCGGGCACAGACTAGGCGAGACTAACGGCCTCCGGGCACAGACTAGGCGAGACTAACGGCCTCCGGGCACAGACTAGGCGAGACTAACGGCCTCCGGGCACAGACTAGGCGAGACTAACGGCCTCCGGGCACAGACTAGGCGAGACTAACGGCCTCCGGGCACAGACTAGGCGAGACTAACGACCACCAGGCACAGACTAGGCGACACTAAAGACCTCCGGGCACAGACTAGATCAGAATAAAACCCTCCCGGCACAGACTAGACGAGACTAAAAACCCCCAGGCACAGACTAGCCGTGCCTAAAAACCTACAGGCACAGACTAGCCTAGATAAAATATCTCCTGGCACAGACTAGCCGTGCCTAAAAACCTACAGGCACAGACTAGCCTAGATAAAATATCTCCAGGCACAGACTATTCGAGACTAAAGACCTCCAGGCATAGACTAGGTGAGACTAAAGACCTCCAGGCACAGACTAGACTAGATTAAAAACATCCAGAAACAGACTAGACTAGACTAAAATCCTCCAGTAACAGACTAGACTAGACTTAAAAAATCCAGGCATGGACCCGATTAGAATATAAACCGCCAGGCACGCACTCAACTAGACTGAAAACCTCCAAGCACAGACTAGAAGAGACTAAAAACCTCCAGGCACGGAATTGACGAGACTAAAAACTCCAGGCACAGACTAAACTAGACTAAAAACCTCCAGGCACAGACTAGACTAGATTAAAAACATCCAGGGTCAGACTAGACCAGATTAAAAGTATCCCGGAACAGACTAGACTAGACACCTCCAGCCACAGACTAGTTTAGGCTAAAACCTCCACGAACACACTAGAATAGACTAAAAACCTCCAGGCACGGATGAGACTAGAGGAAAACCCACCAGGCACAGTCCACACGAGACTTAAAACCTCCTGGCATACACTAGACTGGAATTAAAAAACCAGGCACACACTAGACTGGAATTAAAACCACCAGGCAAAGGGTAGACAACACTAGACTTAAAAAATCCAGGCACAGACCAGACTAGACTGAACGCATTCAGGCACTGAATAGACTAGACTAGACTAGACTTAAAACCTCCCGGCACAGACTAGGCAAGACTAGACCAAAAACCCACAGGCACAGAGTAGACGAGAATAAAAACCTCCAGGCTTATTTTAGACTAGGCGAGACTAAAAACCACCAGTCAGAATCTAGACGAAACTAAAAACTTCCAGGCACAGACTAGACGAGATTAAAAACATCCAGGAACAGACTAGACTAGACACCTCCAGCCACAGACTAGTTTAGGCTAAAAACCTCCACATACACACTAGAATAGACTAAAAATCTCTAGGCACCGACGAGACTAGATTAAAATATGCCAGGCACAGTCCACACTAGACTTAAAACATCCAGGCACACACTAGACTGGAATTAAAACAACCAGGCGCACGCTAGACTGGAATTAAAGCCACCAGGAAAAGGCTAGACAATCCTAGACTTACAAAATTGAGACACAGACCAGACTAGACTGAACACCTTCAGGCACTGAATAGACCGGACTAGACTAGACTTAAAACCTCCCAGCACAGACTAGACAAGAGTAGACTGAAAACCTCCAGGCACAGAGTAGGCTAGACTGAAAACCTCCAGGCACAGTCTAGATGAGACAAAATATTTCCTGGCACAGACTGGACCAGAATAAAGACCTCCAGGCACACACTAGACCAGAATAAAAACCTCCAGGCACACACTAGACCAGAATAAAAACCTCCAGGCAGAGACTAGACGACACTAAATTCCTCCAGGCACAGAATAGATTAGACAACACTTAGAACCTCCAGGAACAGACTAGGTAAGACTAGAGTTAAAACCTCCAGGCACAGACATGACTAGATTTAAAACATCCAGGAACAGACTAGAGTAGACTAGAGACCTCCAGCCACAGACTAGTTTAGGCTAAAATCCTCCACAAACACACTAGAATATACTAAAAAACTCCAGGCACTGACGAGAGTAGACTAAAACCCACCAGGCATAGTCTGCACCAGACTTAAAACAACCAGGCACTCACTAGACTGGAATTAAAACAACCAGGCACTCACTAGACTGGAATTAAAACAACCAGGCACACACTAGACTGGAATTAAAACAACCAGGCACACACTAGACTGGAATTAAAACAACCAGGCACACACTAGACTGGAACTAAAACAACCAGGCACACACTAGACTGGAACTAAAACAACCAGGCACACACTAGACTGGAACTAAAACAACCAGGCACACACTAGACTGGAATTAAAACAACCAGGCACACTCTAGACTGGAATTAAAACAACCAGGCACACACTAGACTGGAATTAAAACAACCAGGCACACACTAGACTGGAATTAAAACCACCAGGAAAAGGCTAGACAAAACTAGACTTACAAAATCGAGACACAGACCAGACTAGACTGAACACCTTCAGGCACGGAATAGACTAGACTAGACTAGACTTAAAACCACCCGGCATAGACTAGGCAAGACTAGACTGAAAACCCACAGGCACAGAGTAGGCTAGAATAAAGACCTCCAGGCACAGAGTAGACGAGACTAAAAACCCTCAGGCACAGTCTAGACGAGACAAAATACTTCCAGGCACAGATAAAATGAAACTAAATACCTCCAGGCACAGACTAGATTTGACAACACTTAAAACCTCCAGGCACAGACTAGACTAGACTGAAAACCTCATGGGCACAGACTAGACTAGACTACACAAAAAACCTCCAAGCACAGACTAGACTAGAGTAGACAAGGAACTTGCAGCCGCAGACTACACGAGAGTAAAAACCACCAAGGAAAAACTAGACGAGAATGAAAACCTCCTGGCACAGACTAGACGAGCCTGAATACATCCATGGATGGACTAGACGAACCTGGAAACCTCCAGGCTCAGACTAGACGAGACTAAAAACCTACAGGCAAATACTACGTGAGACTTAAAACCCTCTGGGATAGTCTAGACCAGACTTAAACCTCCAGGCACAGACTAGATCAGAATTAAAGTTCCAGGCTAACACTAGACTAGGCTAAAAACATCCAGGCAGAGACTACATGAGGCTAAAAACCTACAGGCACAGACAAGTCAAGATTAAATACCTCCAGACCGAGACTAGACCAGGCAAGAATTAAAACCTCCAGGTTGAGATTAGGAGAGACTAAAAACATCCAGGCACAGACTACACTAGAGGAGACTAAATACATCCCAGCACAGACTAGAGTAGACTTAAAAGCCCCAGGCACAGACCAGCTTCCCCGGGCACAGATTGATTTCTCCAACCACAGATTCTGCAGGCACAGACTAAATTCCCCAGGCACAGAATAAATTTTCCTGTCACAGATTAAATTCTCCAGGTATAGTTTAAATTCCCGAGGCACATATTAAGTTCTCCAATCACATACAGCACTGACTGCAGCTGAACACACTGCACTACCATCTTACACACAACCTCGAGAGTCCGAGGCACGAGCCACAGCTGTGCTTTAGCTTCGTACACTGATAAAAGCTGACAATGAGCACGAACTGCCTCCCTTTCCCTGCCCAAAGAGAGCCCCTCTTCAACAACCTTTCTCCCACTCTGACCTTACGACTGTTTCCTGACTCTCTCCGGGCCTGTTCCATTTGCTTACCTTTTACGAGAGCAGAGGTCCTAAACCACCCTTGAGAACAACCTCTTGTCGATAGCCGCTGTGTTCCTTCTCTGCCCACACACCTCTTCATCATCTGCAAAGTAAAACAGGACTGATACACAATAATGGGGACATGGAGCACAGATTACCTTTACCACAACTTCTCCCCCCGAGTCCTCCCACACAGTTCACTTTCCCTCATCACCACCTACAAATACAACACCTAAAAAACTCTCTACACAATGATACTTCATAATGCATGCACTAGTAAGTCTTAACGTGGCCAGAAGGTCTTAAATGAGACAAGACCCTTGCAAAAGCCCCCCCAAAATCACACCTCAAATAACCCACAAAGCTCCCAGGCCACAAAACCTGAGCCAACACAGAGAACTTTGCCTGATGAGAGCTGAACCTCAAATGAGCTCACTGAGCAGAGGCTGTGCCTCATATACCACAGGCCCCACCCACAACCCCTCCCTCAATGGGATGGGGGGGGGGGGCAAACCACCGGCTAGGATACAAGCACCCTGATGAGCCACAGCTGGGTCTTTGGCTAACTTGGATCTGGCTCTGTGGCTGCTCCCTATCTGCACCAAAGTTGCTGCCTGGCTGCTCGGAAAGTGTCCTGGCTCTTCCATATCTGCTCACTGGTTTTGCTCCATGAGCCCTCCGTGGCTTAAATTTTCTGCTTGTCTTTCTCTGGCTCAGATGGGTGAGACTCAGAGATTCAGACTTTGAGGCTGAGACTCAGGGACTGAGACTCTAGGGCTCAGACTAGGGCTGACAATCTGGGACTCCGACTCTGTGCCTGACTACAGCTGAGACTGTGTCTGAAACTTTGTGGCTGAGACAGTCCCTGAGACTCTGGGCCTGAGACTTTGGAACTGATACTCTCAGACTCAGACTCTGTGCCTAAAAATGTTGCCGAGACTCTGGCTAAGACTATGGAATTAAGACTGTTGGCCTCAAATGCAGGAGCTGGTACTTTCAGACTCTAAGTGACAGAGACTGTTGCTGAGACTCTACGTCTAAGACTCTGGGATTCCGAAAATCTGTGGCAGAGACCGTGCCTGAAGCAGTGGCTGAGACTCTGGGCCTCAAACTTTTGAGCTGATACTTTCAAGCTCGGTCTCGTTGGCTGAGATTGTTGCTGAGACTATATCTAAGACTGTGGGGTTGATACTCTGGAGCTGAGGTTTTGGAGCTGATACTCTGGCTGAGACTCTCAGGCTCAGACTCTGTGACAGATACGCTGGGGCTGAGACTCTCAGGCTCAGACTCGGTGGCAGACACTCCGGGACTGAGACTGTGGCCCTCAAAATCTGGGCCTGAGACTATGGGGCTGAGACTCTCAGACTCTCACTATGTGGCTGAAACTGCTGCTGAAATTCTATGGCTAAGGCACTGCAGTTCAGACTTAGGGACTGATATGTGCCTGAGACTCTGTGGCTCAGACTCTGCACCTCACACTTCGAATCATAAACACCATGATCAAGAACGTAACTTAGACTCTGGGGTTGAGACTCTACGGCTGAGACTCTTTCACAGACACTGGCATTTATACTTTCTCGCTGAGACTCAGGGGCAAGGACTCTCGGGCTTAGACTCAGCTTGCTGAGACTCTCCAATCATAGACTACAATCTCCACTCAGAAA
Source organism: Myiopsitta monachus (assembly GCA_017639245.1). NCBI lineage: Eukaryota > Metazoa > Chordata > Aves > Psittaciformes > Psittacidae > Myiopsitta > Myiopsitta monachus. The sequence goes on along the minus strand of JAESHU010000084.1, from coordinate 40,198 downwards.
CTAAAATCCCCACTCAGGCAAGTAGTTCTCTGCTGAAACAATAAGCTATGCAGGCATACAGTTAGTTCTACACTGAGACATAAAGTTCTCCACTCCGACAATAATATCTCCAACCCTAACCCTAACACTGTCTAAGCCTAACCCTAACTGGTCCCCCACCCTTACTGCCTCCCCAACCCTAACCCTAACTGCCTCCCAACCATAACTACCCCCTGAACCCTAACTAGGGGTTAATCGAGTCCGTGACGTGACTGGAGATTTTAGTCCGTGACTGGAGATTTTAGTCCGTGACTGGAGATTTTAGTCCGTGACTGGAGATTTTAGTCCGTGACTGGAGATTTTAGTCCGTGACTGGAGATTTTAGTCCGTGACTGGAGATTTTAGTCCGTGACTGGAGATTTTAGTCCGTGACTGGAGAATCTAGTCTGTAATCCTAGAATTTAGTCTGTGATTGGAGAATATAGTTTGTGACTGCAGAAATTAGAATTTGACAGCAGAGTTTAGTCAGTGTCAGGAGAATTCAGTCTGTGATTGGAGAATAAATTATGCGCCTTTAAAATTTAGTCTGTACCAGGAGAATTTATTGAGTGAAAAGATTATTTAGCCTGTGATGGTGGAGCTCATTCTGTGCCTGGAGAGATTAGTCTGTGCCTGGAGAATTTAGCCTGTGCCTGGAGAATCTAGTCAGTGATCCAAGAACTTAGTCTTTGATTGGACAATATATTCTGTGACTGGGGAATTCAGTCTGTGATCACAAAATAAATAATGCGCCTGGGTACCTTCGTCTGCACGTAGAGAAATTATTGTGGGATTAGAGTATTTAGCCTGTGACGGTGGAAATCATTCCGTTACTGGAGATTATAATCTGTGACTGGAGAATTCAGTCTGTGACTGGAGATTTTAGTATCTGACAGGAGAATTTACTTTGAGACTGGAGAATTTTTTCTGTGATTAGAGAATTTATTCTGTGACTAGAGATTTCTTCTGTGTCAGAATTAAGACTGACTGCACCCCCACTCTTACTACCCCCAACCCTAACTACCCCCAACCTAAATACCAACTAAACCTTACCCAAACGCTACCCTCTAACCATAACCCTAACCCCCTACCCCTGACCCCTAACCTGTACCCTCACCCTAACCCCTAACGCTATCCCCTCTTACCCCTAAACCTAACCTAATCCTTGACCCCTGCCAACTGACCCCTAACCCTAATCCCCAAACACAACCTCAACCCTAACACCTAATTCTAACCCTAACACTAACCCTAACCCTCACCCCCTAACCCCAATCCCAATCCTAATCTCAATCTCAATCCTAATACTAATATCAATCTCAATTCTAATCCTAATCTCAATCCCAATTTCAATCCTAATCCTAATCCCAGCAAGGGATCAAAGTAAGGAGGTAGTAAGCGTGGGGGCGCAGTTAGTCTTAATTCTGACTCAGAAGAAATCCTCAGTCACAGACTAAATTCTCCAAAGAGTGAGTTCTTCCATCACAGAATAGATTTCCAGATCACAAAATATATAATCGGATCACAGTCTAAATTCTTCAAGTCACAGACGAAATTCTCCAGTCACATACCGAATTCTCCACCCACAGAATAAATTACACAGACAGACTAAATTCTAACATCACACACTAAATTCTCCAGTCACAGAATGAGTTCTACTAACACTGAAAAAATTCGCAGGATCCCACAGTAAATTCTCCAAGCACAGATTAAATTCTCTCGTCACATACCAAATTCTCCAGACACAGACTAAATTATCCACGCACAGAATGAGTTCTACCATCACAGATTAAATTCTCTAATGACACAATAAATACTCCAGGAACAAAGTTCTCCAGGAACAGACTAAATTCAAAAGATCAGAGACTAAACTCTCCTGTCACAGATTAAATTCCCCTGTCACAGCATATAATCTCCAGGCAGGGGCTAAACCCTCCAGGCAGGGGCTAAACCCTCCAGGCAGGGGCTAAACCCTCCAGGCAGGGGCTAAACCCTCCAGGCAGGGGCTAAACCCTCCAGGCAGGGGCTAAACCCTCCAGGCAGGGGCTAAACCCTCCAGGCAGGGGCTAAACCCTCCAGGCAGGGGCTAAACCCTCCAGGCAGGGGCTAAACCCTCCAGGCAGGGGCTAAACCCTCCAGGCAGGGGCTAAACCCTCCAGGCAGGGGCTAAACCCTCCAGGCTCCAACCAAAAGCTCTAATCAGAGAATAAATTCTCCAGTCACAGAGTAAACTCTCCAGTCACAGAGTAAACTCTCCAGTCACAGAGTAAACTCTCCAGTCACAGAGTAAACTCTCCAGTCACAGAGTAAACTCTCCAGTCACAGAGTAAACTCTCCAGTCACAGAGTAAACTCTCCAGTCACAGAGTAAACTCTCCAGTCACAGAGTAAACTCTCCAGTCACAGAGTAAACTCTCCAGTCACAGAGTAAACTCTCCAGTCACAGAGTAAACTCTCCAGTCACAGAGTAAACTCTCCAGTCACAGAGTAAACTCTCCAGTCACAGAGTAAACTCTCCAGTCACAGAGTAAACTCTCCAGTCACAGAGTAAACTCTCCAGTCACAGAGTAAACTCTCCAGTCACAGAGTAAACTCTCCAGTCACATCTAACATGCCTCAGGCACAAACTAATTACTCCAAACACACACTGAATTCTCCAGGGGCAGGCTAAGAAGGTTCTCCAGGGGCAGGCTAAGAAGGTTCTCCAGGGGCAGGCTAAGAAGGTTCTCCAGGGGCAGGCTAAGAAGGTTCTCCAGGGGCAGGCTAAGGAAGGTTCTCCAGGGGCAGGCTAAGAAGGTTCTCCAGGGGCAGGCTAAGGAGGTTCTCCAGGGGCAGGCTAAGGAAGGTTCTCCAGGGGCAGGCTAAGGAGGTTCTCCAGGGGCAGGCTAAGGAGGTTCTCCAGGGGCAGGCTAAGGAAGGTTCTCCAGGGGCAGGCTAAGGAGGTTCTCCAGGGGCAGGCTAAGGAGGTTCTCCAGGGGCAGGCTAAGGAGGTTCTCCAGGGGCAGGCTAAGGAGGTTCTCCAGGGGCAGGCTAAGGAGGTTCTCCAGGGGCAGGCTAAGGAGGTTCTCCAGGGGCAGGCTAAGGAAGGTTCTCCAGGGGCAGGCTAAGGAAGGTTCTCCAGGGGCAGGCTAAGGAGGTTCTCCAGGGGCAGGCTAAGAAGGTTCTCCAGGGGCAGGCTAAGAGGTTCTCCAGGGGCAGGCTAAGAAGGTTCTCCAGGGGCAGGCTAAGAAGGTTCTCCAGGGGCAGGCTAAGAAGGTTCTCCAGGGGCAGGCTAAGAAGGTTCTCCAGGGGCAGGCTAAGAAGGTTCTCCAGGGGCAGGCTAAGAAGGTTCTCCAGGGGCAGGCTAAGAAGGTTCTCCAGGGGCAGGCTAAGAAGGTTCTCCAGGCGCAGGCTAAGAAGGTTCTCCAGGCGCAGGCTAAGGTTCTCCCGTCATAGATAAAATTCTTGGACCAGAAATTAAATTATCAGATCACACAGTAAATTCAGAAAGTCCCAGTTACATTCTCCTGTCATATACAAAATTCTACACTGAAAGAACCAATTCTAGTCACACACTAAATTCTCCTGTCACACACTAAATTCTGCGATCACAGACTATATTCTCCCATCACATATTAATTTCTGTACTCATATACCAAGATCTGCACTCACAGAACAAATTATACAGTCATAGACTAAATTCTCCCCTCACACACTAAATTCTCCTGTCGCACAATGAGTTCTACCATCACAGAAAAAGTTCTCCTATCACAGACTAAATTCCCCAGGCACAGACTAAATTCTCCTCACACACACTAAAATCTCCAGTCACAAAATGGGTTCTACAATCACAGAAAATATTCTCAGTTCCCAGAATAAATTCTCCAGGCACAGACTAAATTCCCCAGACACAGACTAAATTCTCCTGTGACAGATTAAGTTCTCCAGGCACATATTAAATTCTCAAGTCACAGACTAAATTCTGCAGTCAAAGAAGGACTTCTACCGTCATAGAATAAATTCTCAGACCACAGATTAAATTAATTGTATCACAACTAAATTCAGCAAGTCAGACTAAATACTCCAGGCACATATAAGATTCTACACTCACAGAACAAATTCTAGTCACAGACTAAATTCTCCTGTCACACACTAAATTCTATGATCACAGACTGTATTCCCCTATCACAGAATAAATTCTGTACTCACATACCAAGATCTCCACTCACAGAACAAATTATACAGTCACAGACTAAATTCTCCCCTCACACACTAAATTCTCCTGTCACAAATGAGTTCTACCATCACAGGCTACATTCTCCAGGCACAGGCTACATTCTCCAGGCACAGGCTACATTCTCCAGGCAACAGGCTTACATTCTCCAGGCACAGGGGGCTACATTCTCCCAGGCACAGGCTTACATTCTCCAGGCTCTGACCAAAAAGCTCTCAATCAGAGGAATAAATTCTCCAGGCACCGACTTGCATTTCTCCCAGTCCACAGAGTAAAGTCTCCTGTCACGGACTTAATTTCTCCAACCTCACGTTAAATTCTCCAGGCACACAATGCAATCTCCAGGCACACAATGAAATCCCCAGGCAACATTACAAATTCCACCAGGGCACATTACAAATTCCCCAGGCACATTAATCCCCAGGCACGTTACGAATTCCCCAGGCACGTTACGAATTCCCCAGGCACGTAACGAATTCCCCAGGCACGTAACGAATTCCCCAGGCACGTAACGAATTCCCCAGGCACGTAACGAATTCCCCAGGCACGTAACGAATTCCCCAGGCACGTTACGAATTCCCCAGGCACGTTACGAATTCCCCAGGCACGTAACGAATTCCCAGGCACGTAACGAATTCCCCAGGCACGTAACGAATTCCCCAGGCACGTAACGAATTCCCCAGGCACGTAACGAATTCCCCAGGCACGTTACGAATTCCCCAGGCACAGACTAGACGAGACTAAAAAAATCCAGGCAAAGACAAGATGAGACTAACAGCCTCCAGGCACAGACTAGACGAGACTAAAAACCTCCAGGCACAGACTAGACAAGATTTAAACGCTCCAGGCACAGACAAGTCGAGACTAAATACCTCCAGACCGAGACTAGACGAGTCTAAAATGATCCAGGCCCAGTCTAGAAGAGACTAAAACCCTTCAGGCACATATAAGGCTAAACAAAAAACCTCTAGGCAAAGACTAGACAAGACTAAAAACCTCCAGGCAAAGATTAGACATGTCTGAAAACCTCCAGGGACAGGCTAAGAGAGACTTATAACCTCCAGGCACAGCCTGGACTAGACTAAAAATCTAATGGTACAGACTAGACGAGAATAAAAACCTCCACGCACAGACGAGGCGAGACTAAATAGCTAAAGGCACAGACTAGACGAGACTAAAAAACTCCAGTCCCAGATAAGACTAGGCTAGACTAAAAACCTCCAGGCACTAACTTGACGAGACTAAAAACCTCCAGGCACAGAATAGATGAGACTAAAAAACTCCAGTTCCAGATTACACTAGGCTAGACTAAAAACCTACAGGCACAGACTAGAGGTGTCTCAAAACCTCCAGTAATAGGCTAAGAGAGACTTAAATCCTCCAGGCACAGCATGGACTAGACTAAAAATCTAGTGACACAGCCTAGACAAGAATAAAAACCTCCAGGCACAGAGCAGGTGAGACTAAAAACATCGAGGCACAAATTAAGTGAGACTAAAAACCTCCAGACACAGACAAGTAGAGAATTAATAACTCCAAATCAGGACTAGATGAGACTAAAAAGCTACAGGCACGGACTTTGCTCGACTGAAAACTACCAGGCACAAACTAGACGAGACTAAAAAAATTAAGGCACAGACTAGGAGAGACTTAAAAAATCCAGGCACAAACTAGACAAGACAAAAAACTTCCAGGCACAGACTAGACGTGTCTAAAAACCTAAAGGCACAGCCTAAGTGACACGTAAACACTCCAGGCGCAGACTAGATGAGACTAAAAACCTCCAAGCACAGACTAGGTGAGACTAGAATGAACACCTTCAGACACGGAGTAGGCTAGCCTAGACTTAAAACCTCCAGGCACAGTCTAGACTAGACTATACAAAAATTCTTTAGGCACAGACAAGATTAGAGTAGACTAGGAACTTGCAGCCGCAGACTAGACAAGAGTAAAAAACACAAGGGACAAACTCAACAAGACTAAAAACCTCCAGGCACAGACTAGATGAGACTAAAAACCTCCAGGCACAGACTAGATGAGAATAAAACCTCCAGGCACAGGCTAGACCAGAATAAAAACCTCCAGGCACAGACTAGACCAGAGTAAAAACCTCCAGGCACAGACTACACTAGACTAGACAAAAAACCTCCAGGCACAGCCTAGATGAGACTAAGAACCCCCAGGCACAGACTAGAAATGTCTAAAAACGTAGAGGCACAGACTAGCGTAGACAAAATATCTCCTGGCACGGACTGGACCAGAATAAAGACCTCCAGGCACAGACTAGACCAGAATAAAAAACTCCAGGCACAGACTAGACCAGAATAAAAACCTCCAGGCACAGACTAGACTAGACTAGACTAAAAACCTCCCGGCACAGACTAGACTAGAACGAACACCTTCAGGCACGGAGTAGGCTAGCCTAGACTTAAAACATCCAGGCACAGTCTAGACTAGACTATACAAAATTGCACCAGGCACAGACGAGACTAGAGTAGACTAGGAACTTGCAGCTGCAGACAAGACGAGATTAAAAACCAACAGGGACAAACTCAACGAGACTAAAAACCTCTAGGCACAGACTAGACATGACTAAAAACCTCCAGGCACAGACAAGACATGTCTAAAAACCTCCAGGCACAGACTAGCCTGGACAAAATATCTCCTGGCATTGACGGGACCAGAATAAAGACCTCCAGGCACAGACTAGATGAGACTAAAAACCTCCAGGCACAGAGTAGACCAGAATAAAAGCCTCCAGGCACAGACTGGACCAGAATAAAAATCTCCAGGCACAGACTTGACTTGACAAGACTAAAAACCTCCAGGCACAGACTACACTACACTAGACTAAAAACCTCCAGGCACAGACTAGACGAGACTTAAATCCTCTAGGCACAGACTTGAATTCATTAAAAACATCCAGGAATAGACTAGACTAGATTAGACTAGAAACCTCCAGCCACAGACTAGTTTAGGATAAAAACCTCCACAAACACTAGAATAAACTGAAAACCTCCAGGCACTGACGAGACTAGACTAAAACCCACCAGGCACAGTCTACATTAGACTTAAAACATCCAGGCACAAACAAGACTGGAAGGAAAACAAGCAGGCACACACTAGACTGGAATTAAAACCACCAGGAAAAGGCAAGACAAAACTAGAATTACAAAATCGAGACACAGACCAGACTAGACTGAACACCTTCAGGCACGGAATAGACTTGACTAGACTAGACTTAAAACCTCCCGGCATAGACTAGGCAAGACTAGACTGAAAACCCACAGGCACAGAGTAGGCTAGATTGAAATCCTCCAGGCACAGACTAGACTAGAATGAACACCTTCAGGCACGGAGTAGGCTAGCCTAGACTTAAAAACTCCAGGCACAGTCTAGACTAGACTATACAAAAATGCTCCAGGCACAGACTAGACTAGAGTAGACTAGGAACTTGTAGCCGCAGACTAGACGAGAGTAAAAACCACCAGGGACAAACTCAACGAGACTAAAAACCTCCAGGCACAGACTAGATGAGACTAAAAAACTCCAGGCACAGACTAGATCAGAATAAAACCCTCCAGGCACAGACTAGACGAGACTAAAAACCCCCAGGCACAGACTAGACGTGCCTAAAAACCTATAGGCACAGACTAGCCTAGATAAAATATCTCCTGGCACAGACTGGACCAGAATAAAGACCTCCAAGCACAGACTAGATGAGTCTAGAAACCTCCAGGCACAGACTAGACCAGTATAAAAACCTCAAGGCACAAACTAGACCAGAATAAAACCCTCCAGGCACAGACTTGAGTAGAGTAGACTAAAAACCTCCAGGCACAGACTAGAGTAGACTAAAAACCTCCAGGCACAGACTAGATGAGACTAAAAACATCCAGGCACAGACTAGACGAGACTAAAACCCTCCAGGCACAGACTAGACAAGACCAAATATCGCCAGACGGAGACTAGACTAGGCAAGAATTACAACCTCCAGGAACAGATTTGCTGAGACCAAAAAACCTCCCGCCACAGACTAGACAGGACAAGACTGAAAACCGCCAGGAACAGACTAGACTCGACTAAATATCACCAGACTGAGACTAGACTAGGCAAGAATTAGAACCTCCAGGCACAGACTAGGTCAGACTAAAAACCTCCTGGCAAAGATTAGATGAGAATAAAGCCTCCAGGCACAGACAAGGCAGGACTAAATATCTTCAGGCACAGACTAGGCGATATTAAAAACCTCCAGGCACAGACTAGACTATACTAGACGGAAAACATACAGGCAAAGACTAGGCTAGACTGAAAACCTCCAGGCACAGACTAGACGTGTCTAAAATCTCCAGGCACAGGCTAAGAGACACTTAAAGCCTCCAGGCACAGTCTTTACTAGACTAAAAATCTCCTGGCACAGACTAGACGAGACTAAAAACATCCAGGGGCAGATTAAGCGAGACTAAAAACCTCCAGGTACAGACTAGACGAGACTAAAAAAATCCAGGCACAGACGAGGCTAAAAAAATCCAGGCACAGACGAGGCTAGACTAAAAACCTCCAGGCACAGAGTAGACCAGACTAGAAGCATCCAGGCACTGACTAGACTGGACTGAAAACCTCTAGGCATAGATTAGGCGAGACTTAAATCTTCCAGGCACAGATTATTTGAGACTAAAAATCTCCAGGCACAGACTAAGAGAAACTTAAAACCTCCAGGCACAGACTAGACGTGTCTAAAAACCTTCTGGCAGAGGCTAAGTGAGACTTAAAGACTCCAGGCACAGCCTGGACTAGATTAAAAACCTCCAGGCACAGATTAGATGAGAATAAAACCTCCAGGCACAGACAAGGCAAGACTAAATATCTTCAGGCACATACTAGGCGAGACTAAAAATAACCTCCAGGCACAGACTAGACAAGACTATATATCGCCAGACCAAGAGAAGACTAGGCAAGAATTACAACCACCAGGCACGGGCTTGACGAGACTAAAAACCTCCAGGCACAGACTAGGTCAAATTAAAAACCTCCAGGCACAGCCTGGACTAGACTAAAAACCTCCAGGCACAGATTAGATGAGAATTAAACCTCCAGGCACAGACAAGGCAAGACTAAATATCTTCAGGAAAAGACTAGGCGAGACTAAAAACCTCCATGCACAGACTAGACTAGACTGAAAACCTCCAGGAACAGACTAGACAAGGCTAGACTAAAAAGAGACAGGCACAGACTAGGCAAGTCTGAAAACCTCCAGGCACAGACAGGACTTGACTTAAAACCTCCAGGCACAGACTAGACTAGACTGAAAACAGGCAGGCAAAGATTAGGCTAGACTGAAAACCTCCAGGGACAGACTGGACGTGTCTAAAAACCTTCTGGCAGAGGCTAAGTGAGACTTAAAAACTCCAGGCACAGCCTGGACTAGACTAAAAACCTCCAGGCACAGATTAGACATGACTGAGAACCTCCAGGCACAGACAAGGCTAGACTTAAACCTCCAGGCACAGACTAGACTAGACTAGACTTCAAAAATCCAGGAACGAACCCGATTAGAATATAAACCTCCAGGCACGTACTCAACTAGACGGAAATCCTCCTGGCACAGACAGGACAAGACTAGACGGAATACATACAGGCAAAGACTAGGCTAGACTGAAAACCTCCAGGCACAGACTAGACATGTCTAAAAAGATACAGGCACAGACTAGCCTAGACAAAATATCTCCTGGCACAGACTGGACCAGAATAAAGACCTCCAGGAATAGACTAGATGAGTCTAAAAACCTCCAGGCACAGACTAGAAAAGAATAAAAACCTCAAGGCACAAACAAGACCAGAATAATAACCTCCAGGGACAGACTAGATGAGACTAAAAACCTAAAGGAACAGACTAGATGAGACTAAAAACTTCACGGCACAGACTAGACATGTCTAAAAACCTACAGGCACAGACTAGCCTAGACAAAATATCTCCTGGCACAGACTGGACCAGAATCAAGACCTCCAGGCAGAGACTGGACCAAAATAAAACCCTCCAGGCACAGACTTGACTTGACTAGACTAAAAACCTCCAGGCACAGACTAGATGAGATTAAAAACATCCAGGCACAGACTAGTTGAGACTAAAAACCTCCAGACAGAGACTAGATAAGACTAAAACCTCCAGGCACAGACTAGATATGAATAAAAAACTCCAGGCACAGACTAGACCAGAATAAAAACCTCCAGGCACAGACTAGAAAAGAATGAAGACCTCCAGGCACAGACTAGACCAGAATAAAAATCTCCAGGCACAGACTTGACTTGACAAGACTAAAAGCCTCCAGGCACAGACTACACTACACTAGACTAAAAACCTCCAGGCACAGACTAGACTAGACTTAAATCCTCCAGGCACAGACTTGAATTCATTAAAAACATCCAGGAATAGACTAGACTAGATTAGACTAGAAACCTCCAGCCACAGACTAGTTTAGGATAAAAACCTCCACAAACACACTAGAATAAACTGAAAACCTCCAGGCACTGACGAGACTAGACTAAAACCCACCAGGCACAGTCTACACCAGACTTAAAACATCCAGGCACAAACAAGACTGGAAGGAAAACAAGCAGGCACACACTAGACTGGAATTAAAACCACCAGGAAAAGGCTAGACAAAACTAGACTTACAAAATCGAGACACAGACCAGACTAGACTGAACACCTTCAGGCACGGAATAGACTAGACTAGACTAGACTTAAAACCTCCCGGCATAGACTAGGCAAGACTAGACTGAAAACCCACAGGCACAGAGTAGGCTAGATTGAAATCCTCCAGGCACAGACTAGACTAGAATGAACACCTTCAGGCACGGAGTAGGCTAGCCTAGACTTAAAAAATCCAGGCACAGTCTAGACTAGACTATACAAAAATGCTCCAGGCACAGACTAGACTAGAGTAGACTAGGAACTTGTAGCCGCAGACTAGACGAGAGAAAAAACCACCAAAGACAAACTCAACGAGACTAAAAACCACCAGGCACAGACTAGATGAGACTAAAAAACTCCAGGCACAGACTAGACCAGAATAAATATCTCCAGGCACAGACTAGTTGAGACTAAAACATAAACGCACAGACTAGACGAGACTAAAATCCTGAAAGCACAGACTGGATGAGACAAAAAACCTAAAGGCACAGACTAGGTCAGGATAAAACCCTCCAGGCACAGACTTGACTAGAGTAGACTAAAAACCTCCAGGCACAGACTAGATGAGACTAAAAACCTCCAGACACAGACTAGACAAGACTAAAAACCTCCAGGAGCAGACTAGACATGTCTAAAAACCCACAGGCACAGACTAGCCTAGACAAAATATCTCCTGACACAGACTGGACCAGAATAAAGACCTCCAGGCACAGACAAGATCAGAATAAAAACCTCCAGGCACAGACTAGACCAGAATAAAAAAATCCAGGCACAGACTAGACCAGAATGAAGACCTCCAGGCACAGACTAGACCAGAATAAAAATCTCCAGGCACAGACTTGACTTGACAAAACTAAAAACCTCCACGCACAGACTAGATGAGACTAAAAACCCCCAGGCACAGACTAGATGAGACTAAAAACATCCAGGCACAGACTAGTTTTGACTAAAAACCTCCAGACAGAGACTAGATAAGACTAAAAACCTCCAGGCACAGACTAGATATGAATAAAAAACTCCAGTCACAGACTAGACCAGAATATAAACCTCCAGGCACAGACTAGAGCAGAATAAAACCCTCCAGGCACAGACTTGACTTGACTAGACTGAAAACCTCCAGGCACAGACTAGATGAGACTAAAAACCTCACGGCACAGACTAGACATGTCTAAAAACCTACAGGCACAGACTAGCCTAGACAAAATATCTCCTGGCACAGACTGGACCAGAATCAAGACCTCCAGGCAGAGACTGGACCAAAATAAAACCCTCCATTCACAGACTTGACTTGACTAGACTAAAAACCTCCAGGCACAGACTAGATGAGATTAAAAACATCCAGGCACAGACTAGTTGAGACTAAAAACCTCCAGACAGAGACTAGATAAGACTAAAACCTCCAGGCACAGACTAGATATGAATAAAAAACTCCAGGCACAGACTAGACCAGAATAAAAACCTCCAGGCACAGACTAGAAAAGAATGAAGACCTCCAGGCACAGACTAGACCAGAATAAAAATCTCCAGGCACAGACTTGACTTGACAAGACTAAAAACCTCCAGGCACAGACTACACTACACTAGACTAAAAACCTCCAGGCACAGACTAGACTAGACTTAAATCCTCCAGGCACAGACTTGAATTCATTAAAAACATCCAGGAATAGACTAGACTAGATTAGACTAGAAACCTCCAGCCACAGACTAGTTTAGGATAAAAACCTCCACAAACACACTAGAATAAACTGAAAACCTCCAGGCACTGACGAGACTAGACTAAAACCCACCAGGCACAGTCTACACCAGACTTAAAACATCCAGGCACAAACAAGACTGGAAGGAAAACAAGCAGGCACACACTAGACTGGAATTAAAACCACCAGGAAAAGGCTAGACAAAACTAGACTTACAAAATCGAGACACAGACCAGACTAGACTGAACACCTTCAGGCACGGAATAGACTAGACTAGACTAGACTTAAAACCTCCCGGCATAGACTAGGCAAGACTAGACTGAAAACCCACAGGCACAGAGTAGGCTAGATTGAAATCCTCCAGGCACAGACTAGACTAGAATGAACACCTTCAGGCACGGAGTAGGCTAGCCTAGACTTAAAAAATCCAGGCACAGTCTAGACTAGACTATACAAAAATGCTCCAGGCACAGACTAGACTAGAGTAGACTAGGAACTTGTAGCCGCAGACTAGACGAGAGAAAAAACCACCAAAGACAAACTCAACGAGACTAAAAACCACCAGGCACAGACTAGATGAGACTAAAAAACTCCAGGCACAGACTAGACCAGAATAAATATCTCCAGGCACAGACTAGTTGAGACTAAAACATAAACGCACAGACTAGACGAGACTAAAATCCTGAAAGCACAGACTGGATGAGACAAAAAACCTAAAGGCACAGACTAGGTCAGGATAAAACCCTCCAGGCACAGACTAGATGAGACTAAAAACCCCCGGGCACAGACTAGACCAGAATAAAAACCTCCAGGCACAGACTAGACGAGACTAAAAACCTCCAGGCACAGACTAGACATGTCTAAAAACCTACAGGCACAGACTAGCCTAGACAAAATATCTCCTGGCACAGACTGAACCAGAATAAAGACCTCCAAGCACAGACTAGACGAGTCTAGAAGCCTCCAGGCACAGACTAGACCAGTATAAAAACCTCAAGGCACAAACTAGAACAGAATAAAACCCTCCAGGCACAGACTTGACTAGAGTAGACTAAAAACCTCCAGGCACAGACTAGATGAGACTAAAAACCTCCAGGCACAGACTAGACAAGACTAAAAACCTCCAGGAGCAGACTAGACATGTCTAAAAACCCACAGGCACAGACTAGCCTAGACAAAATATCTCCTGACACAGACTGGACCAGAATAAAGACCTCCAGGCACAGACAAGATCAGAATAAAAACCTCCAGGCACAGACTAGACCAGAATAAAAAAATCCAGGCACAGACTAGACCAGAATGAAGACCTCCAGGCACAGACTAGACCAGAATAAAAATCTCCAGGCACAGACTTGACTTGACAAAACTAAAAACCTCCACGCACAGACTAGATGAGACTAAAAACCCCCAGGCACAGACTAGATGAGACTAAAAACATCCAGGCACAGACTAGTTTTGACTAAAAACCTCCAGACAGAGACTAGATAAGACTAAAAACCTCCAGGCACAGACTAGATATGAATAAAAAACTCCAGTCACAGACTAGACCAGAATATAAACCTCCAGGCACAGACTAGAGCAGAATAAAACCCTCCAGGCACAGACTTGACTTGACTAGACTGAAAACCTCCAGGAACAGACTAGATGAGTCTAAAAGCCTCCAGGCACAGACTAGACCAAAATGAATACCTCCAGGCACAGACTAGACCAGAATAAATATCTCCAGGCACAGACTTGACTTGACAAGACTAAAAACCTCCAGGCACAGACTAGATGAGACTAAAAACCCCCAGGCACAGACTAGACCAGAATAAAAACCTCCAGGCACAGACTAGACGAGAGTAAAAACCTCCAGGCACAGACTAGATGAGACTAAAAACCCCCAGGCACAGACTAGATAAGAAAAAAAACCCCAGGCACAGACGAGACCAGTATAAAAACCTCAAGGCACAAACTAAACCAGAATAAAACCCTCCAGGCACAGACTAGATGAGACTAAAAACCTCCAGGCACAGACTAGACAAGACTAAAAACCTCCAGGCACAGACTAGACAAGGGTAAAAACCTCAAGGCACAGACTAGATGAGACTAAAAACTTCCAGGCAAAGACTAGACGAGACTAAAAACCTCCAAGCACTGACTAGACGAGACTTAAAACCTCCAGGCACAGACTAGATGAGACTAAAAACCCCCAGGCACAGACTAGATGAGACTAAAAACCCCCAGGCACAGACTAGACCAGAATAAAAACCTCCAGGCACAGACTAGACCAGACTAAAACCCCCCAGGCACAGACTAGACAAGAAAAAAAACCCCATGCACAGACTAGACCAGTATAAAAACCTCAAGGCACAAACTAAACCAGAATAAAACCCTCCAGGCACAGACTAGATGAGACTAAAAACCTCCAGGCACAGACTAGACAAGACTAAAAACCTCCAAGCACTGACTAGACGAGACTTAAAACCTCCAGGCACAGACTAGATGAGACTAAAAACCCCCAGGCACAGACTAGATGAGACTAAAAACCCCCAGGCACAGACTAGATGAGACTAAAAACCTCCAGGCACAGACTAGACGAGACCTAAAACCCCCAGGCACAGACTAGACCAGACTAAAAACCCCCAGGCACAGACTAGACCAGAATGAAGACCTCCAGGCACAGACTAGACCAGAATAAAACCCTCCAGGCACAGACTTGACTTGACTAGACTGAAAACCTCCAGGCACAGACTAGACAAGACTAAAAACCTACAGGCACAGACTAGCCTGACAAAATATCTCCTGGCACAGACTGGACCAGAATAAAGACCTCCAGGCAGAGACTGGACCAGAATAAAAAAATTCCAGGCACAGACTAGACCAGCATAAAAACCTCCACGTACAGACAAGACCAGAACAAAACCCTCCAGGCACAGACTTGACTTGACTAGACTAAAAACCTCCAGGCACAGACTAGTTGAGACTAAAAACATCCAGGCACAGACTAAATGAGACTAAAAACCTGAAGGCACAGACAAAAAACCTCCAGGCATAGACTAGATCAGAATAAAACCCTCCAGGCACAGACTAGATGAGACTAAAAACCCCCAGGCACAGACTAGATAAGAATAAAGACCTCCATTCACAGACTAGAGGAGACTAAAAAACTCCAGGCACAGACTAGACCAGAATAAAAACCTCCAGGCACAGACTAGACCAGAATAAAAACCTCCAGGCACAGACTAGACCAGAATAAAAACATCCAGGCACAGACTAGATGAGTCTAAAAGCCTCCAGGCACAGACTAGACCAGAATGAAGACCTCCAGGCACAGACTAGACCAGAATAAATATCTCCAGGCACAGACTTGACTTGACAAGACTAAAAACCTCCAGGCACAGACTAGATGAGACTAAAAACCTCCAGGCACAGACTAGATGAGACTAAAAACCCCCAGGCACAGACTAGACCAGAATAAAAACCTCCAGGCACAGACTAGACGAGACTAAAAACCTCCAGGCACAGACTAGATGAGACTAAAAACCCCCAGGCACAGACTAGATAAGAAAAAAAACCCCAGGCACAGACTAGATGAGACTAAAACCCCCCAGGCACAGACTAGCCTAGACAAAATATCTCCTGGCACAGACTGGACCAGAATCAAGACCTCCAAGCACAGACTAGATGAGTCTATAAGCCTCCAGGCACAAACTAGACAAGTATAAATACCTCAAGGCACAAACTAGAACAGAATAAAACCCTCCAGGCACAGACTAGTTGAGACTAAAAACCTCCAGACAGAGACTAGATAAGACTAAAAACCTCCAGGCACAGACTAGATATGAATAAAAAACTCCAGGCACAGACTAGATGAGACTAAAAACCTCCAGGCACAGGCTAGAAAAGACTAAAAACTTCCAGGCGCAGACGAGACATGTCTAAAAAAACACAGGCACAGACTAGCCTAGACAAAATATCTCCTGGCACAGGCTGGACCAGAATAAAGACCTCCAGGCACAGACTAGATCAGAATAAATACCTCCAGACACAGACTAGACCAGAGTAAAAACCTCCACGCACAGACTAGAGTAGACTAAAAACCTCCAGGCACAGACTAGAGTAGACTAAAAACCTCCAGGCACAGAGTAGAGGAGACTAAAAACCTCCAGGCACAGAGTAGATGAGACTAAAAACCTCCAGGCACAGACTAGAGGAAACTAAAAACCTCCAGGCACAGACTAGCCAAGACAAAATATATCCTGGCACAGACTGGACCAAAATAAAGACCTGCAGGCACAGACTAGATGAGTCTAAAAACCTCCAGACACAGACTAGACCAGAATAAAAACCTCCAGGCACAAACAAGACCAGAATAAAAACCTCCAGGCACAGACTAGTTGAGAGTAAAAACCTCCAGACAGAGACAAGATAAGACTAAAAACCTCCAGGCACAGACTAGATATGAATAAGAAACTCCAGGCACAGACTAGACAAGACTAAAAACCTACAGGCACAGACTAGCCTGACAAAATATCTCCTGGCACAGACTGGACCAGAATAAAGACCTCCAGGCAGAGACTGGACCAGAATAAAAAAATTCCAGGCACAGACTAGACCAGCATAAAAACATCCACGTACAGACAAGACCAGAACAAAACCCTCCAGGCACAGGCTTGACTTGACTAAACTAAAAACCTCCAGGCACAGACTAGTTGAGACTAAAAACATCCAGGCACAGACTAAATGAGACTAAAAACCTGATGGCACAGACAGAAAACCTCCAGGCATAGACTAGATCAGAATAAAACCCTCCAGGCACAGACTAGATGAGACTAAAAACCCCCAGGCACAGACTAGATAAGAATAAAGACCTCCATTCACAGACTAGAGGAGACTAAAAAACTCCAGGCACAGACTAGGTAAGAAAAAAAAACCCAGGCACAGACTAGATGAGACTAAAACCCCCCAGGCACAGACTAGCCTAGACAAAATATCTCCTGGCACAGACTGGACCAGAATGAAGACCTCCAAGCACAGACTATATGAGTCTAGAAGCCTCCAGGCACAGACTAGACCAGTATAAAAACCTCAAGGCACAAACTAGAACAGAATAAAACCCTCCAGGCACAGACTTGACTAGAGTAGACTAAAAACCTCCAGGCACAGACTAGATGAGACTAAAAACCTCCAGGCACAGACTAGACAAGACTAAAAACCTCCAGGAGCAGACTAGACATGTCTAAAAACCCACAGGCACAGACTAGCCTAGACAAAATATCTCCTGACACAGACTGGACCAGAATAAAGACCTCCAGGCACAGACTAGTTGAGACTAAAAACCTCCAGGCACAGACTAGACCAGAATAAAAAAATCCAGGCACAGACTAGACCAGAATGAAGACCTCCAGGCACAGACTAGACCAGAATAAAAATCTCCAGGCACAGACTTGACTTGACAAAACTAAAAACCACCACGCACAGACTAGATGAGACTAAAAACCCCCAGGCACAGACTAGATGAGACTAAAAACATCCAGGCACAGACTAGTTTTGACTAAAAACCTCCAGACAGAGACTAGATAACACTAAAAACCTCCAGGCACAGACTAGATTTGAATAAAAAACTCCAGTCACAGACTAGACCAGAATATAAACCTCCAGGCACAGACTAGAGCAGAATAAAACCCTCCAGGCACAGACTTGACTTGACTAGACTGAAAACCTCCAGGAACAGACTAGATGAGTCTAAAAGCCTCCAGGCACAGAGTAGACCAAAATGAATACCTCCAGGCACAGACTAGACCAGAATAAATATCTCCAGGCACAGACTTGACTTGACAAGACTAAAAACCTCCAGGCACAGACTAGATGAGACTAAAAACCCCCAGGCACAGACTAGACCAGAATAAAAACCTCCAGGCACAGACTAGACGAGAGTAAAAACCTCCAGGCACAGACTAGATGAGACTAAAAACCCCCAGGCACAGACTAGATAAGAAAAAAAACCCCAGGCACAGACTAGACCAGTATAAAAACCTCAAGGCACAAACTAAACCAGAATAAAACCCTCCAGGCACAGACTAGATGAGACTAAAAACCTCCAGGCACAGACTAGACAAGACTAAAAACCTCCAGGCACAGACTAGACAAGAGTAAAAACCTCAAGGCACAGACTAGATGAGACTAAAAACTTCCAGGCAAAGACCAGACGAGACTAAAAACCTCCAAGCACTGACTAGACGAGACTTAAAACCTCCAGTCACTTACTAGATGAGACTAAAAACCACCAGGCACAGACTAGATGAGACTAAAAACCCCCAGGCACAGACTAGACCAGAATAAAAACCTCCAGGCACAGACTAGACCAGACTAAAAACCCCCAGGCACAGACTAGACAAGAAAAAAAACCCCATGCACAGACTAGACCAGTATAAAAACCTCAAGGCACAAACTAAACCAGAATAAAACCCTCCAGGCACAGACTAGATGAGACTAAAAACCTCCAGGCAAAGACTAGACAAGACTAAAAACCTCCAGCCACAGACTAGACAAGACTAAAAACCTCCAAGCACTGACTAGACGAGACTTAAAACCTCCAGGCACAGACTAGATGAGACTAAAAACCCCCAGGCACAGACTAGATGAGACTAAAAACCCCCAGGCACAGACTAGACGAGACTAAAAACCCCCAGGCACAGACTAGACCAGAATGAAGACCTCCAGGCACAGACTAGACCAGAATAAAACCCTCCAGGCACAGACTTGACTTGACTAGACTGAAAACCTCCAGGCACAGACTAGATGAGTCTAAAAGCCTCCAGGCACAGACTAGACCAGAATGAAGACCTCCAGGCACAGACTAGACCAGAATAAATATCTCCAGGCACAGACTTGACTTGACAAGACTAAAAACCTCCAGGCACAGACTAGATGAGACTAAAAACCTCCAGGCACAGACTAGATGAGACTAAAAACCCCCAGGCACAGACTAGACCAGAATAAAAACCTCCAGGCACAGACTAGACGAGACTAAAAACCTCCAGGCACAGACTAGATGAGACTAAAAACCCCCAGGCACAGACTAGATAAGAAAAAAAACCCCAGGCACAGACTAGATGAGACTAAAACCCCCCAGGCACAGACTAGCCTAGACAAAATATCTCCTGGCACAGACTGGACCAGAATCAAGACCTCCAAGCACAGACTAGATGAGTCTAGAATCCTCCAGGCACAAACTAGACAAGTATAAATACCTCAAGGCACAAACTAGAACAGAATAAAACCCTCCAGGCACAGACTAGTTGAGACTAAAAACCTCCAGACAGAGACTAGATAAGACTAAAAACCTCCAGGCACAGACAAGATATGAATAAAAAACTCCAGGCACAGACTAGATGAGACTAAAAACCTCCAGGCACAGGCTAGAAAAGACTAAAAACCTCCAGGCGCAGACTAGACATGTCTAACAACCCACAGGCACAGACTAGCCTAGACAAAATATCTCCTGGCACAGACTGGACCAGAATAAAGACCTCCAGGCACAGACTAGATCAGAATAAATACCTCCAGACACAGACTAGACCAGAGTAAAAACCCCCAGGCACAGACTAGAGTAGACTAAAAACCTCCAGGCACAGACTAGAGTAGACTAAAAACCCCCAGGCACAGACTAGATAAGAATAATAACCTCCAGGCACAGACTAGAGGAGACTAAAAAACTCCAGGCACAGACTAGATAAGAAAAAAAACCCCAGGCACAAACTAGATGAGACTAAAACCCCCCAGGCACAGACTAGCCTAGACAAAATATCTCCTGGCACAGACTGGACCAGAATCAAGACCTCCAAGCACAGACTAGATGAGTCTAGAAGCCTCCAGGCACAAACTAGACAAGTATAAATACCTCAAGGCACAAACTGGAACAGAATAAAACCCTCCAGGCACAGACTTGACTTGAGTAGACTAAAAACCTCCAGGCACAGACTTGAGTAGATTAAAAAAATCCAGGCACAGACTAGATGAGACTAAAAACCTCCAGGCACAGGCTAGAAAAGTCTGAAAACCTCCAGGCACAGACTAGACAAGACTAAAAACCTACAGGCACAGACTAGCCTGACAAAATATCTCCTGGCACAGACTGGACCAGAATAAAGACCTCCAGGCAGAGACTGGACCAGAATAAAAAAATTCCAGGCACAGACTAGACCAGCATAAAAACCTCCACGTACAGACAAGACCAGAACAAAACCCTCCAGGCACAGACTTGACTTGACTAGACTAAAAACCTCCAGGCACAGACTAGTTGAGACTAAAAACATCCAGGCACAGACTAAATGAGACTAAAAACCTGAAGGCACAGACAAAAAACCTCCAGGCATAGACTAGATCAGAATAAAACCCTCCAGGCACAGACTAGATGAGACTAAAAACCCCCAGGCACAGACTAGATAAGAATAAAGACCTCCATTCACAGACTAGAGGAGACTAAAAAACTCCAGGCACAGACTAGACCAGAATAAAAACCTCCAGGCACAGACTAGACCAGAATAAAAACATCCAGGCACAGACTAGACCAGAATAAAAACATCCAGGCACAGACTAGATGAGACTAAAAACCTAAAGGCACAGACTAGATCAGAATAAAACCCTCCAGGCACCTACTAGATGAGACTAAAAACCCCCGGGCACAGACTAGATAAGAATAAAAAACTCCAGGCACCGACTAGACGAGACTAAAAACCCCCAGGCACAGACTAGACGTGCCTAAAAACCTACAGGCACAGACTAGCCTAGATAAAATATCTCCTGGCACAGACTGGACCAGAATAAAGACCTCCAAGCACAGACTAGATGACTCTAGAAGCCTCCAGGCACAGACTAGACCAGTATAAAAACCTCAAGGCACAAACTAAACCAGAATAAAACCCTCCAGGCACAGACTAGATGAGACTAAAAACCTCCAGGCACAGACTAGACAAGACTAAAAACCTCCAGGCACAGACTAGACAAGACTAAAATCCTCAAGGCACAGACTAGATGAGACTAAAAACTTCCAGGCACAGACTAGACGAGACTAAAAACCTCCAAGCACTGACTAGACGAGACTTAAAACCTCCAGGCACAGACTAGATGAGTCTAAAAACCTCCAGGCACAGGCTAAGAGAGACTTAAAACCTCCAGGCACAGCCTGGACAAGACTAAAAGCCTCCAGGCACAGATTAGATGAGAATAAAACCTAGAGGCACAGACAAGGCAAGACTAAATATTTTCAGGCACAGACTAGACGAGACTAAAACCCTCCAGGCACAGACTAGACAAGACCAAATATCGCCAGACGGAGACTAGACTAGGCAAGAATTACAACCTCCAGGAACAGATTTGCTGAGACCAAAAAACCTCCCGCCACAGACTAGACAGGACAAGACTGAAAACCGCCAGGAACAGACTAGACTCGACTAAATATCACCAGACTGAGACTAGACTAGGCAAGAATTAGAACCTCCAGGCACAGACTAGGTCAGACTAAAAACCTCCTGGCAAAGATTAGATGAGAATAAAGCCTCCAGGCACAGACAAGGCAGGACTAAATATCTTCAGGCACAGACTAGGCGATATTAAAAACCTCCAGGCACAGACTAGACTATACTAGACGGAAAACATACAGGCAAAGACTAGGCTAGACTGAAAACCTCCAGGCACAGACTAGACGTGTCTAAAATCTCCAGGCACAGGCTAAGAGACACTTAAAGCCTCCAGGCACAGTCTTTACTAGACTAAAAATCTCCTGGCACAGACTAGACGAGACTAAAAACATCCAGGCACAGACTGATCAGAATAAAACCCTATAGGCACAGACTAGATGAGACTAAAATCCCCCGGGCACAGACTAGATAAGAATAAAAAACTCCAGGCACAGACTAGACGAGACTAAAAACCCCCAGGTACAGACTAGACGTGCCTAAAAACGTACAGGCACAGACTAGCCTAGACAAAATATCTCCTGGCACAAACTGGACCAGAATAAAGACCTCCAAGCACAGACTAGATGAGCCTAGAAGCCTCCAGGCACAGCCTAGACCAGTATAAAAACCTCAAGGCACAAACTAGACCAGAATAAAAACCTCCAGGCACAGACTTGAGTAGAGTAGACTAAAAACCTCCAGGCACAGACTAGATGAGACTAAAAACCTCCAGGCACAGACTAGACAAGACTAAAAACCTCCAGGCGCAGACTAGACATGTCTAAAAACCTACAGGCACAGACTAGATGAGACTAAAAACCTCCAGGCACAGACTAGACAAGACTAAAAACCTCCAGGCGCAGACTAGACATGTCTAAAAACCTACAGGCATAGACTAGCCTAGACAAAATATCTCCTGGCACAGACTGGACCAGAATAAAGACCTCCAGGAATAGACTAGATGAGTCTAAAAACCTCCAGGCACAGACTAGAAAAGAATAAAAACCTCAAGGCACAAACAAGACCAGAATAATAACCTCCAGGCACAGACTAGATGAGACTAAAAACCTCCAGGCACAGACTAGATGAGACTAAAAACCTCACGGCACAGACTAGACATGTCTAAAAACCTACAGGCACAGACTAGCCTAGACAAAATATCTCCTGGCACAGACTGGACCAGAATCAAGACCTCCAGGCAGAGACTGGACCAAAATAAAACCCTCCATTCACAGACTTGACTTGACTAGACTAAAAACCTCCAGGCACAGACTAGATGAGATTAAAAACATCCAGGCACAGACTAGTTGAGACTAAAAACCTCCAGACAGAGACTAGATAAGACTAAAACCTCCAGGCACAGACTAGATATGAATAAAAAACTCCAGGCACAGACTAGACCAGAATAAAAACCTCCAGGCACAGACTAGAAAAGAATGAAGACCTCCAGGCACAGACTAGACCAGAATAAAAATCTCCAGGCACAGACTTGACTTGACAAGACTAAAAACCTCCAGGCACAGACTACACTACACTAGACTAAAAACCTCCAGGCACAGACTAGACTAGACTTAAATCCTCCAGGCACAGACTTGAATTCATTAAAAACATCCAGGAATAGACTAGACTAGATTAGACTAGAAACCTCCAGCCACAGACTAGTTTAGGATAAAAACCTCCACAAACACACTAGAATAAACTGAAAACCTCCAGGCACTGACGAGACTAGACTAAAACCCACCAGGCACAGTCTACACCAGACTTAAAACATCCAGGCACAAACAAGACTGGAAGGAAAACAAGCAGGCACACACTAGACTGGAATTAAAACCACCAGGAAAAGGCTAGACAAAACTAGACTTACAAAATCGAGACACAGACCAGACTAGACTGAACACCTTCAGGCACGGAATAGACTAGACTAGACTAGACTTAAAACCTCCCGGCATAGACTAGGCAAGACTAGACTGAAAACCCACAGGCACAGAGTAGGCTAGATTGAAATCCTCCAGGCACAGACTAGACTAGAATGAACACCTTCAGGCACGGAGTAGGCTAGCCTAGACTTAAAAAATCCAGGCACAGTCTAGACTAGACTATACAAAAATGCTCCAGGCACAGACTAGACTAGAGTAGACTAGGAACTTGTAGCCGCAGACTAGACGAGAGAAAAAACCACCAAAGACAAACTCAACGAGACTAAAAACCACCAGGCACAGACTAGATGAGACTAAAAAACTCCAGGCACAGACTAGACCAGAATAAATATCTCCAGGCACAGACTAGTTGAGACTAAAACATAAACGCACAGACTAGACGAGACTAAAATCCTGAAAGCACAGACTGGATGAGACAAAAAACCTAAAGGCACAGACTAGGTCAGGATAAAACCCTCCAGGCACAGACTAGATGAGACTAAAAACCCCCGGGCACAGACTAGACCAGAATAAAAACCTCCAGGCACAGACTAGACGAGACTAAAAACCTCCAGGCACAGACTAGACATGTCTAAAAACCTACAGGCACAGACTAGCCTAGACAAAATATCTCCTGGCACAGACTGAACCAGAATAAAGACCTCCAAGCACAGACTAGATGAGTCTAGAAGCCTCCAGGCACAGACTAGACCAGTATAAAAACCTCAAGGCACAAACTAGAACAGAATAAAACCCTCCAGGCACAGACTTGACTAGAGTAGACTAAAAACCTCCAGGCACAGACTAGATGAGACTAAAAACCTCCAGGCACAGACTAGACAAGACTAAAAACCTCCAGGAGCAGACTAGACATGTCTAAAAACCCACAGGCACAGACTAGCCTAGACAAAATATCTCCTGACACAGACTGGACCAGAATAAAGACCTCCAGGCACAGACAAGATCAGAATAAAAACCTCCAGGCACAGACTAGACCAGAATAAAAAAATCCAGGCACAGACTAGACCAGAATGAAGACCTCCAGGCACAGACTAGACCAGAATAAAAATCTCCAGGCACAGACTTGACTTGACAAAACTAAAAACCTCCACGCACAGACTAGATGAGACTAAAAACCCCCAGGCACAGACTAGATGAGACTAAAAACATCCAGGCACAGACTAGTTTTGACTAAAAACCTCCAGACAGAGACTAGATAAGACTAAAAACCTCCAGGCACAGACTAGATATGAATAAAAAACTCCAGTCACAGACTAGACCAGAATATAAACCTCCAGGCACAGACTAGAGCAGAATAAAACCCTCCAGGCACAGACTTGACTTGACTAGACTGAAAACCTCCAGGCACAGACTAGATGAGACTAAAAACCTCACGGCACAGACTAGACATGTCTAAAAACCTACAGGCACAGACTAGCCTAGACAAAATATCTCCTGGCACAGACTGGACCAGAATCAAGACCTCCAGGCAGAGACTGGACCAAAATAAAACCCTCCATTCACAGACTTGACTTGACTAGACTAAAAACCTCCAGGCACAGACTACACTACACTAGACTAAAAACCTCCAGGCACAGACTAGACTAGACTTAAATCCTCCAGGCACAGACTTGAATTCATTAAAAACATCCAGGAATAGACTAGACTAGATTAGACTAGAAACCTCCAGCCACAGACTAGTTTAGGATAAAAACCTCCACAAACACACTAGAATAAACTGAAAACCTCCAGGCACTGACGAGACTAGACTAAAACCCACCAGGCACAGTCTACACCAGACTTAAAACATCCAGGCACAAACAAGACTGGAAGGAAAACAAGCAGGCACACACTAGACTGGAATTAAAACCACCAGGAAAAGGCTAGACAAAACTAGACTTACAAAATCGAGACACAGACCAGACTAGACTGAACACCTTCAGGCACGGAATAGACTAGACTAGACTAGACTTAAAACCTCCCGGCATAGACTAGGCAAGACTAGACTGAAAACCCACAGGCACAGAGTAGGCTAGATTGAAATCCTCCAGGCACAGACTAGACTAGAATGAACACCTTCAGGCACGGAGTAGGCTAGCCTAGACTTAAAAAATCCAGGCACAGTCTAGACTAGACTATACAAAAATGCTCCAGGCACAGACTAGACTAGAGTAGACTAGGAACTTGTAGCCGCAGACTAGACGAGAGAAAAAACCACCAAAGACAAACTCAACGAGACTAAAAACCACCAGGCACAGACTAGATGAGACTAAAAAACTCCAGGCACAGACTAGACCAGAATAAATATCTCCAGGCACAGACTAGTTGAGACTAAAACATAAACGCACAGACTAGACGAGACTAAAATCCTGAAAGCACAGACTGGATGAGACAAAAAACCTAAAGGCACAGACTAGGTCAGGATAAAACCCTCCAGGCACAGACTTGACTAGAGTAGACTAAAAACCTCCAGGCACAGACTAGATGAGACTAAAAACCTCCAGACACAGACTAGACAAGACTAAAAACCTCCAGGAGCAGACTAGACATGTCTAAAAACCCACAGGCACAGACTAGCCTAGACAAAATATCTCCTGACACAGACTGGACCAGAATAAAGACCTCCAGGCACAGACAAGATCAGAATAAAAACCTCCAGGCACAGACTAGACCAGAATAAAAAAATCCAGGCACAGACTAGACCAGAATGAAGACCTCCAGGCACAGACTAGACCAGAATAAAAATCTCCAGGCACAGACTTGACTTGACAAAACTAAAAACCTCCACGCACAGACTAGATGAGACTAAAAACCCCCAGGCACAGACTAGATGAGACTAAAAACATCCAGGCACAGACTAGTTTTGACTAAAAACCTCCAGACAGAGACTAGATAAGACTAAAAACCTCCAGGCACAGACTAGATATGAATAAAAAACTCCAGTCACAGACTAGACCAGAATATAAACCTCCAGGCACAGACTAGAGCAGAATAAAACCCTCCAGGCACAGACTTGACTTGACTAGACTGAAAACCTCCAGGCACAGACTAGATGAGACTAAAAACCTCACGGCACAGACTAGACATGTCTAAAAACCTACAGGCACAGACTAGCCTAGACAAAATATCTCCTGGCACAGACTGGACCAGAATCAAGACCTCCAGGCAGAGACTGGACCAAAATAAAACCCTCCATTCACAGACTTGACTTGACTAGACTAAAAACCTCCAGGCACAGACTAGATGAGATTAAAAACATCCAGGCACAGACTAGTTGAGACTAAAAACCTCCAGACAGAGACTAGATAAGACTAAAACTTCCAGGCACAGACTAGATATTAATAAAAAACTCCAGGCACAGACTAGACCAGAATAAAAACCTCCAGGCACAGACTAGAAAAGAATGAAGACCTCCAGGCACAGACTAGACCAGAATAAAAATCTCCAGGCACAGACTTGACTTGACAAGACTAAAAACCTCCAGGCACAGACTACACTACACTAGACTAAAAACCTCCAGGCACAGACTAGACTAGACTTAAATCCTCCAGGCACAGACTTGAATTCATTAAAAACATCCAGGAATAGACTAGACTAGATTAGACTAGAAACCTCCAGCCACAGACTAGTTTAGGATAAAAACCTCCACAAACACACTAGAATAAACTGAAAACCTCCAGGCACTGACGAGACTAGACTAAAACCCACCAGGCACAGTCTACACCAGACTTAAAACATCCAGGCACAAACAAGACTGGAAGGAAAACAAGCAGGCACACACTAGACTGGAATTAAAACCACCAGGAAAAGGCTAGACAAAACTAGACTTACAAAATCGAGACACAGACCAGACTAGACTGAACACCTTCAGGCACGGAATAGACTAGACTAGACTAGACTTAAAACCTCCCGGCATAGACTAGGCAAGACTAGACTGAAAACCCACAGGCACAGAGTAGGCTAGATTGAAATCCTCCAGGCACAGACTAGACTAGAATGAACACCTTCAGGCACGGAGTAGGCTAGCCTAGACTTAAAAAATCCAGGCACAGTCTAGACTAGACTATACAAAAATGCTCCAGGCACAGACTAGACTAGAGTAGACTAGGAACTTGTAGCCGCAGACTAGACGACAGAAAAAACCACCAAAGACAAACTCAACGAGACTAAAAACCACCAGGCACAGACTAGATGAGACTAAAAAACTCCAGGCACAGACTAGACCAGAATAAATATCTCCAGGCACAGACTAGTTGAGACTAAAACATAAACGCACAGACTAGACGAGACTAAAATCCTGAAAGCACAGACTGGATGAGACAAAAAACCTAAAGGCACAGACTAGGTCAGGATAAAACCCTCCAGGAACAGACTAGATGGACTAAAAACCCCCGGGCACAGACTAGACCAGAATAAAAACCTCCAGGCACAGACTAGACGAGACTAAAAACCTCCAGGCACAGACTAGACATGTCTAAAAACCTACAGGCACAGACTAGCCTATACAAAATATCTCCTGGCACAGACTGAACCAGAATAAAGACCTCCAAGCACAGACTAGACGAGTCTAGAAGCCTCCAGGCACAGACTAGACCAGTATAAAAACCTCAAGGCACAAACTAGAACAGAATAAAACCCTCCAGGCACAGACTTGACTAGAGTAGACTAAAAACCTCCAGGCACAGACTAGATGAGACTAAAAACCTCCAGGCACAGACTAGACAAGACTAAAAACCTCCAGGAGCAGACTAGACATGTCTAAAAACCCACAGGCACAGACTAGCCTAGACAAAATATCTCCTGACACAGACTGGACCAGAATAAAGACCTCCAGGCACAGACAAGATCAGAATAAAAACCTCCAGGCACAGACTAGACCAGAATAAAAAAATCCAGGCACAGACTAGACCAGAATGAAGACCTCCAGGCACAGACTAGACCAGAATAAAAATCTCCAGGCACAGACTTGACTTGACAAAACTAAAAACCTCCACGCACAGACTAGATGAGACTAAAAACCCCCAGGCACAGACTAGATGAGACTAAAAACATCCAGGCACAGACTAGTTTTGACTAAAAACCTCCAGACAGAGACTAGATAAGACTAAAAACCTCCAGGCACAGACTAGATATGAATAAAAAACTCCAGTCACAGACTAGACCAGAATATAAACCTCCAGGCACAGACTAGAGCAGAATAAAACCCTCCAGGCACAGACTTGACTTGACTAGACTGAAAACCTCCAGGCACAGACTAGATGAGACTAAAAACCTCACGGCACAGACTAGACATGTCTAAAAACCTACAGGCACAGACTAGCCTAGACAAAATATCTCCTGGCACAGACTGGACCAGAATCAAGACCTCCAGGCAGAGACTGGACCAAAATAAAACCCTCCATTCACAGACTTGACTTGACTAGACTAAAAACCTCCAGGCACAGACTAGATGAGATTAAAAACATCCAGGCACAGACTAGTTGAGACTAAAAACCTCCAGACAGAGACTAGATAAGACTAAAACCTCCAGGCACAGACTAAATATGAATAAAAAACTCCAGGCACAGACTAGACCAGAATAAAAACCTCCAGGCACAGACTAGAAAAGAATGAAGACCTCCAGGCACAGACTAGACCAGAATAAAAATCTCCAGGCACAGACTTGACTTGACAAGACTAAAAACCTCCAGGCACAGACTACACTACACTAGACTAAAAACCTCCAGGCACAGAATAGACTAGACTTAAATCCTCCAGGCACAGACTTGAATTCATTAAAAACATCCAGGAATAGACTAGACTAGATTAGACTAGAAACCTCCAGCCACAGACTAGTTTAGGATAAAAACCTCCACAAACACACTAGAATAAACTGAAAACCTCCAGGCACTGACGAGACTAGACTAAAACCCACCAGGCACAGTCTACACCAGACTTAAAACATCCAGGCACAAACAAGACTGGAAGGAAAACAAGCAGGCACACACTAGACTGGAATTAAAACCACCAGGAAAAGGCTAGACAAAACTAGACTTACAAAATCGAGACACAGACCAGACTAGACTGAACACCTTCAGGCACGGAATAGACTAGACTAGACTAGACTTAAAACCTCCCGGCATAGACTAGGCAAGACTAGACTGAAAACCCACAGGCACAGAGTAGGCTAGATTGAAATCCTCCAGGCACAGACTAGACTAGAATGAACACCTTCAGGCACGGAGTAGGCTAGCCTAGACTTAAAAAATCCAGGCACAGTCTAGACTAGACTATACAAAAATGCTCCAGGCACAGACTAGACTAGAGTAGACTAGGAACTTGTAGCCGCAGACTAGACGAGAGAAAAAACCACCAAAGACAAACTCAACGAGACTAAAAACCACCAGGCACAGACTAGATGAGACTAAAAAACTCCAGGCACAGACTAGACCAGAATAAATATCTCCAGGCACAGACTAGTTGAGACTAAAACATAAACGCACAGACTAGACGAGACTAAAATCCTGAAAGCACAGACTGGATGAGACAAAAAACCTAAAGGCACAGACTAGGTCAGGATAAAACCCTCCAGGCACAGACTAGATGAGACTAAAAACCCCCGGGCACAGACTAGACCAGAATAAAAACCTCCAGGCACAGACTAGACGAGACTAAAAACCTCCAGGCACAGACTAGACATGTCTAAAAACCTACAGGCACAGACTAGCCTAGACAAAATATCTCCTGGCACAGACTGAACCAGAATAAAGACCTCCAAGCACAGACTAGACGAGTCTAGAAGCCTCCAGGCACAGACTAGACCAGTATAAAAACCTCAAGGCACAAACTAGAACAGAATAAAACCCTCCAGGCACAGACTTGACTAGAGTAGACTAAAAACCTCCAGGCACAGACTAGATGAGACTAAAAACCTCCAGGCACAGACTAGACAAGACTAAAAACCTCCAGGAGCAGACTAGACATGTCTAAAAACCCACAGGCACAGACTAGCCTAGACAAAATATCTCCTGACACAGACTGGACCAGAATAAAGACCTCCAGGCACAGACAAGATCAGAATAAAAACCTCCAGGCACAGACTAGACCAGAATAAAAAAATCCAGGCACAGACTAGACCAGAATGAAGACCTCCAGGCACAGACTAGACCAGAATAAAAATCTCCAGGCACAGACTTGACTTGACAAAACTAAAAACCTCCACGCACAGACTAGATGAGACTAAAAACCCCCAGGCACAGACTAGATGAGACTAAAAACATCCAGGCACAGACTAGTTTTGACTAAAAACCTCCAGACAGAGACTAGATAAGACTAAAAACCTCCAGGCACAGACTAGATATGAATAAAAAACTCCAGTCACAGACTAGACCAGAATATAAACCTCCAGGCACAGACTAGAGCAGAATAAAACCCTCCAGGCACAGACTTGACTTGACTAGACTGAAAACCTCCAGGAACAGACTAGATGAGTCTAAAAGCCTCCAGGCACAGACTAGACCAAAATGAATACCTCCAGGCACAGACTAGACCAGAATAAATATCTCCAGGCACAGACTTGACTTGACAAGACTAAAAACCTCCAGGCACAGACTAGATGAGACTAAAAACCCCCAGGCACAGACTAGACCAGAATAAAAACCTCCAGGCACAGACTAGACGAGAGTAAAAACCTCCAGGCACAGACTAGATGAGACTAAAAACCCCCAGGCACAGACTAGATAAGAAAAAAAACCCCAGGCACAGACGAGACCAGTATAAAAACCTCAAGGCACAAACTAAACCAGAATAAAACCCTCCAGGCACAGACTAGATGAGACTAAAAACCTCCAGGCACAGACTAGACAAGACTAAAAACCTCCAGGCACAGACTAGACAAGGGTAAAAACCTCAAGGCACAGACTAGATGAGACTAAAAACTTCCAGGCAAAGACTAGACGAGACTAAAAACCTCCAAGCACTGACTAGACGAGACTTAAAACCTCCAGGCACAGACTAGATGAGACTAAAAACCCCCAGGCACAGACTAGATGAGACTAAAAACCCCCAGGCACAGACTAGACCAGAATAAAAACCTCCAGGCACAGACTAGACCAGACTAAAACCCCCCAGGCACAGACTAGATGAGACTAAAAACATCCAGGCACAGACTAGACCAGTATAAAAACCTCAAGGCACAAACTAAACCAGAATAAAACCCTCCAGGCACAGACTAGATGAGACTAAAAACCTCCAGGCACAGACTAGACAAGACTAAAAACCTCCAAGCACTGACTAGACGAGACTTAAAACCCCCAGGCACAGACTAGATGAGACTAAAAACCCCCAGGCACAGACTAGATGAGACTAAAAACCCCCAGGCACAGACTAGATGAGACTAAAAACCTCCAGGCACAGACTAGACGAGACCTAAAACCCCCAGGCACAGACTAGACCAGACTAAAAACCCCCAGGCACAGACTAGACCAGAATAAAAACCTCCAGGCACAGACTAGACCAGAATAAAACCCTCCAGGCACAGACTTGACTTGACTAGACTGAAAACCTCCAGGCACAGACTAGACAAGACTAAAAACCTACAGGCACAGACTAGCCTGACAAAATATCTCCTGGCACAGACTGGACCAGAATAAAGACCTCCAGGCAGAGACTGGACCAGAATAAAAAAATTCCAGGCACAGACTAGACCAGCATAAAAACCTCCACGTACAGACAAGACCAGAACAAAACCCTCCAGGCACAGACTTGACTTGACTAGACTAAAAACCTCCAGGCACAGACTAGTTGAGACTAAAAACATCCAGGCACAGACTAAATGAGACTAAAAACCTGAAGGCACAGACAAAAAACCTCCAGGCATAGACTAGATCAGAATAAAACCCTCCAGGCACAGACTAGATGAGACTAAAAACCCCCAGGCACAGACTAGATAAGAATAAAGACCTCCATTCACAGACTAGAGGAGACTAAAAAACTCCAGGCACAGACTAGACCAGAATAAAAACCTCCAGGCACAGACTAGACCAGAATAAAAACCTCCAGGCACAGACTAGACCAGAATAAAAACATCCAGGCACAGACTAGATGAGACTAAAAACCTAAAGGCACAGACTAGATCAGAATAAAACCCTCCAGGCACCTACTAGATGAGACTAAAAACCCCCGGGCACAGACTAGATAAGAATAAAAAACTCCAGGCACCGACTAGACGAGACTAAAAACCCCCAGGCACAGACTAGACGTGCCTAAAAACCTACAGGCACAGACTAGCCTAGATAAAATATCTCCTGGCACAGACTGGACCAGAATAAAGACCTCCAAGCACAGACTAGATGACTCTAGAAGCCTCCAGGCACAGACTAGACCAGTATAAAAACCTCAAGGCACAAACTAAACCAGAATAAAACCCTCCAGGCACAGACTAGATGAGACTAAAAACCTCCAGGCACAGACTAGACAAGACTAAAAACCTCCAGGCACAGACTAGACAAGACTAAAATCCTCAAGGCACAGACTAGATGAGACTAAAAACTTCCAGGCACAGACTAGACGAGACTAAAAACCTCCAAGCACTGACTAGACGAGACTTAAAACCTCCAGGCACAGACTAGATGAGTCTAAAAACCTCCAGGCACAGGCTAAGAGAGACTTAAAACCTCCAGGCACAGCCTGGACAAGACTAAAAGCCTCCAGGCACAGATTAGATGAGAATAAAACCTAGAGGCACAGACAAGGCAAGACTAAATATCTTCAGGCACAGACTAGACGAGACTAAAACCCTCCAGGCACAGACTAGACAAGACCAAATATCGCCAGACGGAGACTAGACTAGGCAAGAATTACAACCTCCAGGAACAGATTTGCTGAGACCAAAAAACCTCCCGCCACAGACTAGACAGGACAAGACTGAAAACCGCCAGGAACAGACTAGACTCGACTAAATATCACCAGACTGAGACTAGACTAGGCAAGAATTAGAACCTCCAGGCACAGACTAGGTCAGACTAAAAACCTCCTGGCAAAGATTAGATGAGAATAAAGCCTCCAGGCACAGACAAGGCAGGACTAAATATCTTCAGGCACAGACTAGGCGATATTAAAAACCTCCAGGCACAGACTAGACTATACTAGACGGAAAACATACAGGCAAAGACTAGGCTAGACTGAAAACCTCCAGGCACAGACTAGACGTGTCTAAAATCTCCAGGCACAGGCTAAGAGACACTTAAAGCCTCCAGGCACAGTCTTTACTAGACTAAAAAACTCCTGGCACAGACTAGACGAGACTAAAAACATCCAGGCACAGACTGATCAGAATAAAACCCTATAGGCACAGACTAGATGAGACTAAAAACCCCCGGGCACAGACTAGATAAGAATAAAAAACTCCAGGCACCGACTAGACGAGACTAAAAACCCCCAGGTACAGACTAGACGTGCCTAAAAACCTACAGGCACAGACTAGCCTAGACAAAATATCTCCTGGCACAAACTGGACCAGAATAAAGACCTCCAAGCACAGACTAGATGAGCCTAGAAGCCTCCAGGCACAGCCTAGACCAGTATAAAAACCTCAAGGCACAAACTAGACCAGAATAAAAACCTCCAGGCACAGACTTGAGTAGAGTAGACTAAAAACCTCCAGGCACAGACTAGATGAGACTAAAAACCTCCAGGCACAGACTAGACAAGACTAAAAACCTCCAGGCGCAGACTAGACATGTCTAAAAACCTACAGGCACAGACTAGATGAGACTAAAATCCTCCAGGCACAGACTAGACAAGACTAAAAACCTCCAGGCGCAGACTAGACATGTCTAAAAACCTACAGGCATAGACTAGCCTAGACAAAATATCTCCTGGCACAGACTGGACCAGAATAAAGACCTCCAGGAATAGACTAGATGAGTCTAAAAACCTCCAGGCACAGACTAGAAAAGAATAAAAACCTCAAGGCACAAACAAGACCAGAATAATAACCTCCAGGCACAGACTAGATGAGACTAAAAACCTCCAGGCACAGACTAGATGAGACTAAAAACCTCACGGCACAGACTAGACATGTCTAAAAACCTACAGGCACAGACTAGCCTAGACAAAATATCTCCTGGCACAGACTGGACCAGAATCAAGACCTCCAGGCAGAGACTGGACCAAAATAAAACCCTCCATTCACAGACTTGACTTGACTAGACTAAAAACCTCCAGGCACAGACTAGATGAGATTAAAAACATCCAGGCACAGACTAGTTGAGACTAAAAACCTCCAGACAGAGACTAGATAAGACTAAAACCTCCAGGCACAGACTAGATATGAATAAAAAACTCCAGGCACAGACTAGACCAGAATAAAAACCTCCAGGCACAGACTAGAAAAGAATGAAGACCTCCAGGCACAGACTAGACCAGAATAAAAATCTCCAGGCACAGACTTGACTTGACAAGACTAAAAACCTCCAGGCACAGACTACACTACACTAGACTAAAAACCTCCAGGCACAGACTAGACTAGACTTAAATCCTCCAGGCACAGACTTGAATTCATTAAAAACATCCAGGAATAGACTAGACTAGATTAGACTAGAAACCTCCAGCCACAGACTAGTTTAGGATAAAAACCTCCACAAACACACTAGAATAAACTGAAAACCTCCAGGCACTGACGAGACTAGACTAAAACCCACCAGGCACAGTCTACACCAGACTTAAAACATCCAGGCACAAACAAGACTGGAAGGAAAACAAGCAGGCACACACTAGACTGGAATTAAAACCACCAGGAAAAGGCTAGACAAAACTAGACTTACAAAATCGAGACACAGACCAGACTAGACTGAACACCTTCAGGCACGGAATAGACTAGACTAGACTAGACTTAAAACCTCCCGGCATAGACTAGGCAAGACTAGACTGAAAACCCACAGGCACAGAGTAGGCTAGATTGAAATCCTCCAGGCACAGACTAGACTAGAATGAACACCTTCAGGCACGGAGTAGGCTAGCCTAGACTTAAAAAATCCAGGCACAGTCTAGACTAGACTATACAAAAATGCTCCAGGCACAGACTAGACTAGAGTAGACTAGGAACTTGTAGCCGCAGACTAGACGAGAGAAAAAACCACCAGGGACAAACTCAACGAGACTAAAAACCTCCAGGCACAGACTAGATGAGACTAAAAAACTCCAGGCACAGACTAGACCAGAATAAAAACCTCCAGGCACAGACTAGTTGAGACTAAAACATAAACGCACAGACTAGACGAGACTAAAATCCTGAAAGCACAGACTGGATGAGACAAAAAACCTAAAGGCACAGACTAGGTCAGGATAAAACCCTCCAGGCACAGACTAGATGAGACTAAAAACCCCCGGGCACAGACTAGACCAGAATAAAAACCTCCAGGCACAGACTAGACGAGACTAAAAACCTCCAGGCACAGACTAGACATGTCTAAAAACCTACAGGCACAGACTAGCCTAGACAAAATATCTCCTGGCACAGACTGGACCAGAATAAAGACCTCCAAGCACAGACTAGACGAGTCTAGAAGCCTCCAGGCACAGACTAGACCAGTATAAAAACCTCAAGGCACAAACTAGAACAGAATAAAACCCTCCACGCACAGACTTGACTAGAGTAGACTAAAAACCTCCAGGCACAGACTAGACGAGACTAAAAACCTCCAGGAGCAGACTAGACATGTCTAAAAACCCACAGGCACAGACTAGCCTAGACAAAATATCTCCTGACACAGACTGGACCAGAATAAAGACCTCCAGGCACAGACTAGATCAGAATAAAAACCTCCAGGCACAGACTAGACCAGAATAAAAAAATCCAGGCACAGACTAGACCAGAATGAAGACCTCCAGGCACAGACTAGACAAGAATAAAAATCTCCAGGCACAGACTTGACTTGACAAAACTAAAAACCTCCACGCACAGACTAGATGAGACTAAAAACATCCAGGCACAGACTAGATGAGACTAAAAACCCCCAGGCACAGACTAGATGAGACTAAAAACCCCCAGGCACAGACTAGATATGAATAAAAAACTCCAGTCACAGACTAGACCAGAATATAAACCTCCAGGCACAGACTAGACCAGAATAAAACCCTCCAGGCACAGACTTGACTTGACTAGACTGAAAACCTCCAGGAACAGACTAGATGAGTCTAAAAGCCTCCAGGCACAGACTAGACCAGAATGAAGACCTCCAGGCACAGACTAGACCAGAATAAATATCTCCAGGCACAGACTTGACTTGACAAGACTAAAAACCTCCAGGCACAGACTAGATGAGACTAAAAACCCCCAGGCACAGACTAGACCAGAATAAAAACCTCCAGGCACAGACTAGACGAGAGTAAAAACCTCCAGGCACAGACTAGATGAGTCTAGAAGCCTCCAGGCACAAACTAGACAAGTATAAATACCTCAAGGCACAAACTAGAACAGAATAAAACCCTCCAGGAACAGACTTGACTTGAGTAGACTAAAAACCTCCAGGCACAGACTAGATGAGACTAAAAACCTAAAGGCACAGGCTAGAAAAGACTAAAAACCTCCAGGCGCAGACTAGACATATCTAAAAACCCACAGGCACAGACTAGCCTAGACAAAATATCTCCTGGCACAGACTGGACCAGAATAAAGACCTCCAGGCACAGACTAGATCAGAATAAATACCTCCAGACACAGACTAGACCAGAATAAAAACCCCCAGGCACAGACTAGAGTAGACTAAAAACCTCCAGGCACAGACTAGTTGAGACTAAAAACCTCCAGGCACAGAGTAGATGAGACTAAAAACCTCCAGGCACAGACTAGACGAGACGAAAAACCTCCAGGCACAGACTAGACGAGACGAAAAACCTCCAGGCACAGACTAGCCTAGACAAAATATATCCTGGCACAGACTGGACCAAAATAATGACCTCCAGGCACAGACTAGATCAGAATAAAAACCTCCAGGCACAGACTAGTTGAGACTAAAAACCTCCAGACAGAGACTAGATAAGACTAAAAACCTCCAGGCACAGACTAGATATGAATAAAAACCTCCAGGCACAGACTAGACAAGACTAAAAACCTACAGGCACAGACTAGCCTGACAAAATATCTCCTGGCACAGACTGGACCAGAATAAAGACCTCCAGGCAGAGACTGGACCAGAATAAAAAAATTCCAGGCACAGACTAGACCAGCATAAAAACCTCCACGTACAGACAAGACCAGAACAAAACCCTCCAGGCACAGACTTGACTTGACTAGACTAAAAACCTCCAGGCACAGACTAGTTGAGACTAAAAACATCCAGGCACAGACTAAATGAGACTAAAAACCTGAAGGCACAGACAAAAAACCTCCAGGCATAGACTAGATCAGAATAAAACCCTCCAGGCACAGACTAGATGAGACTAAAAACCCCCAGGCACAGACTAGATAAGAATAAAGACCTCCATTCACAGACTAGACGAGACTAAAAAACTCCAGGCACAGACTAGACCAGAATAAAAACCTCCAGGCACAGACTAGACCAGAATAAAAACATCCAGGCACAGACTAGATGAGACTAAAAACCTCCAGGCACAGACTAGATGAGACAAAAATCCTAAAGGCACAGACTAGATCAGAATAAAACCCTCCAGGCACTGACTAGATGAGAATAAAAACCCCCGGGCTCAGACTAGACAAGAATAAAATACTCCAGGCACAGACTAGACGAGACGAAGAACCCCCAGGCACAGACTAGACGTGCCTAAAAACCTACAGGCACAGACTAGCCTAGATAAAATATCTAATGGCACAGACTGGACCAGAATAAAGACCTCCAAGCACAGACTAGATGACTCTAGAAGCCTCCAGGCACAGACTAGACCAGTATAAAAACCTCAAGGCACAAACTAAACCAGAATAAAACCCTCCAGGCACAGACTAGATGAGACTAAAAACCTCCAGGCACAGACTAGATGAATCTAAAAACCTCCAGGCACAGGCTAAGAGAGACTTAAAACCTCCAGGCACAGCCTGGACAAGACTAAAAGCCTCCAGGCACAGATTAGATGAGAATAAAACCTAGAGGCACAGACAAGGCAAGACTAAATATCTTCAGGCACAGACTAGACGAGACTAAAACCCTCCAGGCACAGACTAGACAAGACCAAATATCGCCAGACGGAGACTAGACTAGGCAAGAATTACAACCTCCAGGAACAGATTTGCTGAGACCAAAAAACCTCCCGCCACAGACTAGACAGGACAAGACTGAAAACCGCCAGGAACAGACTAGACTCGACTAAATATCACCAGACTGAGACTAGACTAGGCAAGAATTAGAACCTCCAGGCACAGACTAGGTCAGACTAAAAACCTCCTGGCACAGATTAGATGAGAATAAAGCCTCCAGGCACAGACAAGGAAGGACTAAATATCTTCAGGCACAGACTAGGCGATATTAAAAACCTCCAGGCACAGACTAGACTATACTAGACGGAAAACATACAGGCAAAGACTAGGCTAGACTGAAAACCTCCAGGCACAGACTAGACGTGTCTAAAATCTCCAGGCACAGGCTAAGAGACACTTAAAGCCTCCAGGCACAGTCTTTACTAGACTAAAAATCTCCTGGCACAGACTAGACGAGACTAAAAACATCCAGGCACAGACTAGATGAGACTAAAATCCTGAAGGCAAAGACTAGATGAGACAAAAAACCTAAAGGCACAGACTAGATCAGAATAAAACCCTCCAGGCACCTACTAGATGAGACTAAAAACCCCCGGGCACAGACTAGATAAGAATAAAAAACTCCAGGCACAGACTAGACGAGACTAAAAACCCCCAGGTACAGACTAGACGTGCCTAAAAACCTACAGGCACAGACTAGCCTAGACAAAATATCTCCTGGCACAAACTGGACCAGAATAAAGACCTCCAAGCACAGACTAGATGAGCCTAGAAGCCTCCAGGCACAGCCTAGACCAGTATAAAAACCTCAAGGCACAAACTAGACCAGAATAAAAACCTCCAGGCACAGACTTGAGTAGAGTAGACTAAAAACCTCCAGGCACAGACTAGATGAGACTAAAAACCTCCAGGCACAGACTAGACAAGACTAAAAACCTCCAGGCGCAGACTAGACATGTCTAAAAAAATACAGGCACAGACTAGATGAGACTAAAAACCTCCAGGCACAGGCTAGACAAGACTAAAAACCTCCA